>JAGFNQ010001778.1:0-16692 GCA_024364735.1 Boesenbergia rotunda
GCACAGCAGGAGGTTTGTTTCATGGACCTATGATATTTTGAATTCTCAAAGCTCATTACCAGTAGTTAAAGTTTAGATAGCTAGGAGATGGTATTTTTGGTCTCCAAACATAGTCCTAATGATTATCAATTACGTGTTAATACAATATCAGTTGCCACAAAACAATGATTTAACAATGCAAACAAACACACAAAGGGTCTCAAATGACATATATTCACAAACCATAGGACTTCAGGACTTCAAGACCAGAAATTACATTTTGGTGGGTTTCAAAATCCGAAAACTTCACAACTGCTCAATTCTGCTTACATCACTTTACACAAGAAGAAATGTATCATAATATTGAAATACTTCTTCAAGTCACAACATTAACAACAACTAGTTTTTTGACAATACTATAGCTGTAAAATATACAAAATCTTTACATTCAGTTATCCTCCATATAAAATATACACTTCACTCAGAATATTGGGTCACTACATATACCAATTAACTCAAGACCTTGGGGCTGGCGGCATTCTCATGTCCTTTTATTATGACCAAGTTGTTTGCACCGGCTGCATTTTATTTTGACCTTGCCATCGTGTCTGGACTCTATCCGTGCCTTCTTTCGTCTACCAGGCTGCACAAGGCTACGGGGACAGAGAACTGTAATGTCGTTTACTCCAGTAGGCCAAAACTGCTTGCTTCTACAAGGGAAAATACGATCCATGTAAACCCACTTCCAAGTTTCAGAATAAAAAAAATGCTCACAATAAGGAAGTGTATCCATGTTCCTGTGAATGATTACGGCAATAGCATGTGAGCAAGGAAGTCCTGAAATTTGAAACTCCCCACAATGACAAAACTTTTTTTCCAAATCAACAATGTATGAAGTGCCCCATGTTTCTACTTCCATTTCTAATTGAGAGTAAGGGTGAACCTTATAAGCTCTTGCTTTCTCTCTCCTTGAATCCATTTCTTTTGTAGCATAAGGTGTCAAAGCAAGCTGCCATTTGGAGACTTGCTCTCTACGGTTATATAACCATTGAGCAACTTTTCTTCTTGTATTATCAATTAACCTGTTAATGGGAAGCTCACGTGTAGACTTGAACAAAGCATTTAAGCTCTCCACACAATTCGTGGTAAGCATTCTGTACCTTCTCCCTGTAAAGTGTGCATTTGTCCACCTTTTAGGGTCATTGTTGTGAAGCCACTTATGGGCAACTGGATGTTTTTCAAGCATTGTCTGCATTATCATATCATATTGGAGTGTTGTGTTGGCTCGTGCTGCTACCCAAAACAAACCTACAGCAGCTCTACTTCCAGTATCAGTTACCATATTACAACACATGTGGTGGCAACAAAAGGCATGATGCGCGTTTGGGTAGACTTTTCTAACTGCTGATATAATGCCCCGATGTCTATCTGATACTATGGTGATTGAGTGATCATCGACACCAAAGAACCTCTTTGTATGCTCCAAAAACCACTCCCATGCAGACCCACATTCAACTTCAGCTATTGCGAAGGCAACTGGAAGAACATTGTCATTACCATCAATCGTCGTTGCAATCAACATTACTCCCGGAAACTTTCCTCTTAGGTGTGTGGCATCAATTCCGATAAGTCTACGCAAATAAGACCTGAAAACCCTTCGGCAAGCACCAAAACCCCAAAAACACCGCTGGAACTGATTGTCACCATTCGTGCATAGTGCCACATACGTTTCAGGATCTCTAGCTCTTAACTCACGCAGATATTGTGGAAGATCTCTGTAAGCCTCATCATAATCTCCAACAACCTTTTTCAATGCTTTCTCCCTAGCTATGTATGCTTTTCTGTATGATATGGTCACTCCAAATCTAGCTTTAATATCTGATATAATCATACTTGGTTTGTATTGTTCATTATGAAGAAATTGCTCTTCAACAAAAGAAGCAACAAATGATGAAGAGCATGCATGATGATCAGCACTTTCCCTAACAGTTCCGCATTGGTGTCCTTTATATATTTTGTAACAGTGAACTCTACTTCCCCCCTTGCTACTACTCTCCATGTACATGGTTGGTTGAAGCACACTGCTTTAACTCTATTTTTTCGGGTGTCAACTGGGTTATATCTCATATGCTTAATCATGGCATGTTTGACAAGTGCATTCTTGAATTCTTCTCTAGATGGGAATATCTGCCCCACAAAAAATTCATGCCATCTCTTACCTCTAACTCTCCAATTGGCCCAGCAAGCAATCGAGAATTTAAAATATAAGGATCTTCAGCTAATGGAAACTCCTCCTCTAAGTCACTGTACTCATCTGGGGGGAAATCATATTCCTCAATCTGCATATCATCGGCTTGGAATTCTAGTACACTTGTAATGGGTTCTAATTCATTTGCATTCCGGATTTCAATTCCTTCCTCCCCACTCCAAGTTGCCTCAAAGAATTCAACAACTCTTGAAGAAGAATTCAAACCCTCACCTTCTATATTAGTTGCTTCTTCATTTAGATCAATTGCCAAATTCCTTGTAATTTCTGATCCATTCCCCGTGACAGCATTATCATCAAGAGTATTCCATATTTCGGAGATAATTTCGTCAACATCATTATCATCCCTGAAAAATAAATTAAAATTACATTTAGCAAACTTTGAAAAACATAATCAAGGACCTAGGAAGGCCCAAACCTCTAACCTTGCTGAAAAACCCGAAATTTTCCCACTTGAGGCCACCTCGGCCTGAAATGGAGGTATTCAGGCCCAAACTGGGCCTGAATTGAAGTGATTTCAGGCCCACCCTGGCCCTGCCAATTTTTTATTTCAGGCCCTCCATTGGGCCTGAAATGTTTTTATTTCAGGCCCAAGGTGGGCCTGAAATAAATCATTTCAGGCCCAAGGTGGGCTTGAAATGATTTATTTCAGGCCCAAGGTGGGCCTGAAATGATTTATTTCAGGCCCACCGTGGGCCTGAAATCATTTTATTTCAGGCCCACCCCCTTGTGCCTCCCAGGGCCTGAAATCACAGGGCCTGAATTATATTGATTCAGGCCCTCCCAGACCCTCAAATCCAATGATTTCAGCACCTGTAAGGACCTGAAATCTTTTCATTTCAGGCCCTGGGAGGACCTGAATTCCTTTTTTTTCAGGCCCTAGGTGGACCTGAATTCATTTTTTTTCAGCCCCTGCCAATGCCTGAAAACAACATATTTGATTCACTCCTAGGGCCTGAAATCTAATGATATCATGCACTCCTAGGGATTTAACTCCTTTAATTTCTGGCCCTTCTAGGGCCTGATATGGTAATATATCATCCCTAGGTCGAATTCAAGCAATTTTTTATCTTCATTTTAACAAATTTCACAGAGTCTTATTATGTAATCATATCACCCTTAGACTCCTCCAAATATACAAATTCTAGCAAGAGTTGATAAGTATAAAACCAGGTCTGATACAATATCAAAGATGACAATCATACGTACATTACCATTTGTATTTGTTACCAATCTGTTGCTTGCTTTTTCTCCTTCAACACCTATCTTCCTCAGCTGCCTTGATCAATTGAGTTGTGCAAAGTCGAAATATATACGTACCCTCGTGATGATTCGACTTTTGCAAGTTAGTATTATATATATAGGCTGAGAATATTTCCACTACCTTGCCATCCGAACCACATATTCTTATTTTACTGCAAAAGTAGTTCGGATGTCTCGAAAATGGTAATGGAAAAGGTGTATTGTGGCGCCAAGGGTATAATAGGAAGTTCACTTAAAGGGCTGCGCCCTTTGGTAAAATAGAAACCATGGGACGCCCTTTGGTAATTTCGTATTGTTACGTACGCCCTTTGGTAAATTGCCGTATCATGTACGACTGAGCTATATATAGTGATGAGCAAAAATTTTAAAAAATCGAATTAACTTAACCGAACCGAATAAATTTTGAAATTCGGTTCGGTTAATTTGATTTTCGGTTTTTTTCTCAAAATTCGGTTCGATTTTTGGTTAATTAGGTTCGATTTTCGGTTTTGAATTTTGTAATTCGGTTAAATCGAATAAACCGAATAAGAATATTAATTTAATTATTTTTTATTTAAAAATATAATTAAATTAAATAAAATATTTTTTTCAATTAAAATCGAATAAAATTTTAAAATTTCGGTTAAATCGGTTAATTCGGTTAAAAACTGAATTAACCGATATTTTATCGGTTCGGGTTTCTCGGGTTTTATCAAGAAATTCGGCCGGTTCGATTATTTTTGGAAAATATCAATTTATTCGATTTTCGGTCTATTCGGTTCGGTTCGGTTTTAACCGAATACTCACCCAGAGCTATATAAATAGGATAATTATAAACTTAAAATAGGTAAAGAGAATTTTAATTAGAGTTTTCTTACACTCCATTTGGAAAGTTTTTAAGCAATGAAATTGAATTGAATTCTATCAAGAATTGAATTCCAACGGGAATTGAATTCAATTCTTATGTTTGGAATGAGTCGGTAAACAAAGGAATTGAATTCAATTCCTTAGTTTGGAATGAGTCCAAAACTAAATGAATTTGATTGTTTTTACTATTTTACCTTTCATTGATAGGTTAGGAATCAAACATTATATTTATCTGAGGTTATTTTAGTATTTTCATTTGTTGGAATTCAATTTCCACTCCAAATCATACCTATCTGGGATGGAATTGTATTCCTTAGTTTTGTTGGATTTCAATTTGTATGAGAATTCAATTCCTTCACTTAAATTACTTCCAAATCATGGAATTCAATTCATTTCTGGATGGAATTGAATTCCATGGGTTTTCAAACAGGGTGTTAGAGCTATATAAAAAGGATAATTGTAACTCCAGCCTCGCCGACCGCTTCCCTACGGCGAGACCTTCTTCCACCAACGCACTGGTCGCTTCTCCGATGGAAGGCTAATCATCGACTTCATCGGTAAACTCTAGCGTTAGACTTGTAATTGATGCATTGACGATCTGTTGATGATGATTCATTTAACGTCCAACTCAAGCAATGGGTTTGCCGTTAGTGAAATCGTATCTCGGCGGCGGTGGAGCAGAGGACTTCAGGTACGGAGCCAACTTTGCGGTCGCCGGAGCCAATGTGCTCGACGTCGACTATTTCCTACCGAGAGGTATAGAGAATGTATTCTCCAACAACTCCTTGAGCGTGCAGCTCCGTTGGTTCGAGTAGCTCCTGCCTTCGCTTTGCTCCTCCCCTTCAGACTGCGACGCTAATTTTTTGAGTACCCTGTTCTTGGTGGGTCAGATCGGAGCCAACAACTACAACAACCCCTTCTTCCAAAACCGAAGCGCTGGTGAGATCGCAGTCTTCGTTCCCGACGTCGTCAGCGCCATCGGCTCCGCCGTAGACGTGGGCTCGATCAACTCTGCTTCTTTCTTCATCCAGATTTAAGTATAAAATTTTAGCCTTCTGTTGTCCAGAAATTGACTAAGATGGATGCGAGCACGATGCAAAGAGAATAATCATTTAATAAAATTTATTATAAGAGTTAAATCAAATTTATATTATTAGATTATATATTTTAATTAATTTTTTATTTGTTTAAGAATCCTAACACCTCTATAAATTGTACAAATTATTCAATTAAGAAAGTTATTTTATTACCTCTTCTCTTCTTTCTACTTCTCTTATTTTATCATGGTATCAGAGTCATAGCTCTTCTTACCTTACGCGCTGTTTCATCTTATGCGACTTTTTTCTTCTTTTTCGTGTGACACTTGCTATCACCGTTTTTTATTATTTTCGAAAAAATTAGTAATTTTTAAAGTGTCTTGTCTCTTCCTCCTCTATTTTTTGTTTGTCATCCTCCTTCCTCGTTTCTATTACCCGCCAAATCATGACGGGATAATAGGGGAGAAGAGGAATAACCACCGTTCCTTTTGGCCCAAGCTACAACTTTTGGTTCTTTGTTGCTTTTATTTTTAATGTTGAATGATCGAAGATGTCAAATTTGTCTCCATATTGGACACATTGATATTCAATATCCTAAAAGACTCGACAGAACCTTCATCGGTGGTCCTTCAACTTTAAGAAGATGCTAAATTTGTCTTCAAATTGGACATACTGATATTTAATATCCTAAAAGGCTCGACAAAATCTTTATCGGTGGTCCTTTATCTTTAAGAAGATTTTTAGGACACCCGACTACTTCACAAGTCTATCCTAAAGTTTCTCATTTGTGCCTACACATGACAAACCTTTAAAATTTTTATTTACTAAATGGTATATTGACATTGGAGAACTCATCATATCACATCAGACTACAATATCTTTACAGAAGTACTACCATACATTGGTTCGGATATAGTACAAGTAGGTGATGACTCAAGTTTTCAAATTACTAATCTTCTAAACACATACATTCATTTGTCCAATCGTACTTTTCACATACTCAACATCTTTCATATTCTATCTATTACTAAATATTTACTCTCCACACGTCAGTTTTGCCTTGATAACAATGCCTTTTTTGAGTTTCATCCTAATCATTATTTTATAAAAGATAGAGAAACAAATACGACTGTGTTTGTTGGGGGAATAAAAAATGATCTCTACTATTTTTAAAATTCTTCAATCAAAGCTTTTATTGGTGAACACATAAATAAATCAGCTTGGCATGCTCGACTTGGTCATTCTTCCTTTTGTATTGTTTAGTCGATCATAAATAGGTATGATTTACCTACTTCCTTTACTTCATTTCCATCTCATTCATGTCAGACATGCATAAAATCTAAAAGTCATAAGTTACATTTTTCTTCATCTGAACGTGTTTCCGATTTTCTACTTGAAATAATTCATTCTGATATTTGGGGTCCTGCATTAATCTTGTCTAACCAATGTTTTATATATTATGTTACTTTCATTGATCATTTTAGTAAATACACTTGGATTTATTATATGAAAAAAATCTGATTTATTTAACATATTCTGGCATTTTCAAAAACAAGTTGAATGATATTTTAATCGTAAAATACTCTCTTTTCATTCTGATTGGGGAGGGAAATATCAAGCACTTCATCGTCATCTTGTCTCTTGTGGGATTGCTCATCGAATCTCTTGCCATCACACTCCAGAACAAAATAGTTCTACTGAGAGAAAACATAGACATATAGTTGAAACTGTCTTAGCTCTTCTTCATCATGCATCGATTCCACGTAAATTTTAGGATGAAGCTATTTGTACTGCAGTATATCTCATAAATTGACTTCCTACCCCATTGCTCGATCATAAATGTCCTTTGGAAAAACTTTATAATCAAACTTCTGAATACACCTTTCTTCGAATCTTTGGTTGCGCATGTTATCCATGATTACGCCCCTACTCTAAACACAAACTTGACTCTCGTTCATTACTATGTATTTTCCTTGGTTATAGTAATATGCATCATAGGTATTGTTACTTACATATACCAACTGGACGAATCTATACATCACGACATGCTACTTTTGATGAATCTATATTCCCTTTTCTGGCAGTCTCTTCAGTCTCTCCTCTAAATTTTAATGTCACCCAACATTATCAGAAGAGATGGCATCCTAGATCCTGCTCCGGAGCTCCCTAATAACTCTCCTATACCATCAAAATCACCTCAAGTTGCTGTTCCAATTTTAGAAGTCTCACTAGTTGATAATAATATGCTTTCTAGCTCTGGATCTTCAGATAATACAAGTCTGGCAACAAACTCACCAGGCCAGCCCACTTCCTCATCACCATCAACAAGTGATTCAGATGATAATGCTCCTTGTCGCATGCTTCCTTTAAGTGATATATATGCACGATGCCCACCAATGGCTACTCGATATCCTCTTTCTCGAGCTCTAGCGGTCTCCTCAAAGTCTATTGAGCCAACTTGTTTTACACAGGTAAACACGGATCCGAATTGGCATAGTGCAATGGCTACAGAATTTGATGCACTTCTTCGCAATGAAACATGGAACCTAGTTCCACACACTCCGTCCATGAATGTTGTGGGCTTTAAATGGATATTCCATCTTAAGCATCGAGTTGATGGTTCTCTTGAACGGTATAAAGTTCAACTTATAACCAAAGGATTTAGTCAACAACTAGGTATTGACTTCAATTATACCGTTAGCCCAGTAATCAAAATTACATTTGTTAAATTATTGTTATCAATAACAATTAGTTCTAATTGGTTTATCCGACAGTTAAACGTTTCTAATGTATTTTTTCATGGTATTCTTGAGGAAACAATATTTATGGAGCAATCACCTGTTGGGGCAATCTATGGTCCGGAGTGACCACGTGTTTTGATGTTTGGGCAAAGAGTTTAAGTTAGGTTTACCCTTGTGTTCTAATATATATATATATGTATTGGAGTGTACAGGTTTTGCAGATTACACATATTGACTTAGCTGGACTGCTTCAATACGGTGAAGGGTGGCATGGAGACAAGCTGGAGGCTTGTGTGCACCCGAGGAACCATGGATAGCAGGGATGATGAGCCGAGGGGCGCGGACATCGAGGCATGCGAGAAGGATGTCATGGAGGTAAGCTAGAGGCTTGTGTGCATCCAAGGGACGGGAGCCGAAGACGAAGAGGGCGCTAAGGCAACAGTCAAGGCTGCTGGTGAAGAGTCAGCTGAGTCATGGAGGGACGAGAGCCGAGGGAAGAGGACTCCAAGGGCAAGCCAGGAAGTGGACTTCAAAGGGCACATGCAAAGGGTGGCATGGAGGCAAGCCGAGGGCTTACGTGCGCATCCGAGGGACGATAGCCGGTGGAAGAAGACTTCAAGGGGCAAGCCAAGGGAGTGTACTTGAAGGCACACGTAAAAGAGGGTCTTCGGAGTGAGGAGGAGTGTTTTTATAAGCTGGGCAGTCGATTAGTAATATAACAGTCGACTGCCAGCACAAACAGAAACTCACAGAAGGGAGTCGACCCTGGACCAGTCGACTGCTCTGGGAGCAGTCGATTGGTAGCGACTGGTTGTGTTGGCTGAAAATTCGAACGTTGAGCTGCAACGGTTGATTTTCAGTGGGACCAGTCGACTGCCCTCGGAGCAGTCGACTGGTAGGGTGTTTTCCAGCCTTGAGCTTTATTTAAAGAGGCTCGGGTTTGGCTAGAAACCTCTGACGAAACAAGCTTGGTTAGGGCTTGTTAATAGTCTTAGTGCTCAGAAAGTGTACTTGGGTTTGTGGCGATATTTCTCCACCTACAAGGAGTTACACGAGCTAGCCGGACGGCATCCGGGGAGTGATCCGCCGAAGGATCAATGGATCGTCCACCTCACGGACTGTCATGGAGTAGGAGTTTTCATCTCCGAACCACGTAAATAGGTTTGTTAGCGTTGTTTGATTTTATTATTATTATTTCCGCTTGCGCACGCTAACCTTGTAGGAAGAAAATCGAGAAATTGCTATTCACCCCCCCCTCTAGCAAGACTACAACGATCTAATACCACCTAGGTTTATTCATCTACAATTTACATCTCATGTTTGCTACATCAAGAAATCTTTGTATGGTCTTTGGCAAGCTCTTCGTACATGGTTTCATTGATTATCTAAATGGTTACAGGCTCAAAGATTTTTTGGATAAAAAACTGACTCTTCTTCTATTTACAGACATAATAATGGATTTATGATATTTTTTCTTATTTATGTGGATGACATTCTATTAACTGACAATGATAAAAAGGGTATCACAAATCTATTAAGCCTTCTCAAGCATGAATTTCTTATTTAAGATTTAGGAAATGCTTGTTTTTTTCTTGATATTGAACTTATTCCACATGATGAAGGTTATATCCTCTCCCAGAGCAAATATATTACTGGGTTTCTTCAAAGAGCTAAAATGGATGGAGCACATCCGGTCTCTACACCAATTTCTACAAATAACCTTTTTACAACTTCTTCCTCTTCAGTGATGGCCGATCCCCAGGTTTATCGAAGTATTGTTGGAGTTTTATAATATGTTACCATCACATGCCCTGATATTATGTTTGCAGTAAATCATGTTTGTTACTTCATGAATATTCTCACTGAACAAAATTGAGAAGGTGTGAAAAGAATGCTTCGCTATCTCAAAGGCACTATTCTACATAGTATTCTTTTATATCGTCATTCATCTCAAGATTTACATGCATATAGCGATGCAGATTGGGCAAGTTCTCCTGAAGATAAATACTCTATTACTGGATATGCAATATTTCTTGGACGAAATCTGATCTCTTAGAATTCGAAAAAGCAACCTATAGTATCTCGTTCAAGCATTGAGGTTGAATATAAAGTTATAACCAATGTAACGTCAGAAATTATTTGGCTTAAATGTCTTTTCTCTAAACATCATCTTGCATCACATATTGCACCAAAAATTTGATGCGATAATATTGGAGCAACATATCTTACAACAAATCTAATATTTCATGCAACGTCAGATTGATTTTCATTTTGTTCGAGAGCACGTGGCAAACAAACAATTATCTATTTCCTATATCTCTGCAGAAGATCAAATTGTTGATATCTTTACCAAGCCATTATCTAAACAACGTTTCCGCAGACTATCATGCAAATTCAACGTCAGAGATCTCTCGTTAAGTTTGTCGGAGGGTAAAAGAGAATAATTATTTAATAAGATTTTTTGACAGAGTAAAATCAAATTTATATTATTATATTAGATATTTTTCCTTATATTAGATATTTTTCCTTATTGATATGTTAATTGATAGTTTCTTTATGAATCAGTTAATTAATAATTTTTTAATTAATTTTTTATTTGATTAAACATTCTAAGATTTCTATAAATTGTATATCTTATGTACAAGTTATTCGATTAAAAAAATTAGAGAGGGTTTAGTTTACTTCATTTTTCATTTTTATTTTTAAAAAAATGAAAAATAATTTTATTTCATTATCTAATTTTTCAGAAAATGCTATATTTTTTTAGAAAATAAATTTAGAAAACATGTTTTATGAAAAATCTATTTTTTAAAAAAATAAAAATGAATAAAACATAACAAACGTAATCTTATTTTGTTATCTCTCTCTTCTCTTACTTGATGGGGTGTCTTCTCTTCTCTTCTCTTACTTGATGGAGGTACGGGAGGTTGCTGCGCCAGGTATCTGCATAAGTCCCAAACCGGGTGCATAAATTGGCTCAACGACTTCGCCATCTGCCACAACCACCTGCTGGTGGAGGAGTTGCAGCGCCGCCGTCGCCGGCATCCGGAGGCGACCATCATCTACGCCGACGTCTACCACGCCGCGATGGCCATCTACGTTTCTCCCCACTACTACGGTGAGCTCATCCAATTTTACTACAAATAAATTGGAGAATCGATTTGGGATTAATTGGACGCCGCAACGAATCGAATACAGGATTCGAGGAGCCTGCATGTTCTTGCGGCGTTCTGTGGATACGACGGCGGCGCCTACAGATTGAATGCGACAGCTCCGTGGCGACCCGTCGAAGAAGATATATATGATGGGACGATCATCGCCGGCGGCCTTCTCGGGCCCTACACCGTCCCCCCTATTTCACAAGCTTGTCGATCCCGACGTAAATTTGGGAGGTCGATCGTCGGATTCCATGGCGGTGACGGTCACCCGGCTTCTGCTTAAACCGATGGGAACTTGTCGGATATCAAAAGTCAGTTTAAGATTAGCTAATTAAATATTTAAATATCCAAATTGAGCATATTTAAAATGATTAAATTTTAATATGATGATTAAGAGAAGGACGCCTGACGTTCTCGAATATGTGTTAATCTCCTACTAATCGCTATCGCAAGTATTTACGTTTATATCATCAGCTACGATATATTTGTAAGAATTTTTTCTTTAAATAGGACGAGAATCCTGTAACGCTGAATTTCTAGATTGTCCACCGTGAATGCTTCTAATTTATCCTAGTGATCGATAAAAAATTTTCATAAAATCGAACCGACTATCCCAAATTCATATACTATCTAATCCAATATTTTTAATATACATAAATCCATTAACATCAATGACATTCAAGGAGGAGGCCGGCCTATTTCAACATTAAAAATGAAGACGACAATTCCAGTGATTTATGAACAAAGCGATTCTACTATAATATTATAATAGATTAAAGAATTGTCAATAATATGGACTATTCATTTTATTATCAAACGTCACATAAAAAATTTTAATACTTCCTTTTGGGCCGGCCTTTTTTAAAATTTCATGTGAATAATTAATTTTTTATATAAGTTTTTTTTTTGGTTATATTTTAGAGTATCACTCACAATATATAATTCTAATTGGCACATAATATAGCTTCCGAGGTTATGGTGTAGTAGAAGAGTGATTAATTTGTAGGATCGATGCACGTGAGAGGGGGGGGGGTGAATCACGTGACTTTTTAAAAAATTAGAGTGCTTCAAAAGGCGTGCACAGCGGAAATGAAAGAAACGAAAAACGAACACACAAACAAGAACGATTTTTACTTCGTTCGGAGCCTTCGGCGACTCCTACTCGAAGGCCCAGGTCCCTCGGACCTTTCCGTTGGGCAATCCACTAAAACTCTCTACCGGAAAACCCCGATAGAGTAGGCGAGTACAAAAGAATTGAAAGTGTGACAACCCCACACTTTCAAGTAATTAAGTGCAATAAAGTATTTAAAAAAATATTCTTCTTTTTACCGACGTCCGGAGTAAGTCGACTCTTTCGGGGTAGCGGGACGTCGTCGGCTCGAGGTGAAGCGTTTCCGGAGCAAGGCGCGAGCGTAGAAGAACTTTGAAGCGTTGAAAGAATTGTTGTTTGAAGAAGAGGGTCGAGGGCCCTTTATATAGGGCTGGGGGCGCCCAGGATGCTCGGGGCGCCCCCCCACGTGGCGTTCGATCCGTTGCACCCTTCGGTCAAGCCTGATCTCTTCATCTTCGGGATCTGCTTTGACCGGGGCGCCCGGAGCGCACGGGGCGCCCGGGTTGACCGGTCAAAGCCTCATCTCCTTGGCTTCGCGAGGGCGAGCTTCGGCAGCTGGCAGTGAGGTGGCACTGGGGGCGCCCGCGACACGCGGGGCGCCCCGAAATGAGCTGCTGTCGGGGCTTTTCTTGGTCTGCGGACTTGGTTGACTCTGGGGGCGCCCGGAACATCCGGGGCGCCCTGCTCAGCTACTGCCTCACTCCTTTGAGACTCTCTGAGCTGCAGATACTCCTTCCTTTGGTCCTGCATCCAGGGTTAGTCCAAAATACAATAAAACACAGTGTTAGATCATACAGCCTTAGCTGTCTTGGTTCTGACTTTGGTCTCCGAAATGGAGCCTTAGGTCGAACCGACGCCTGCTGTTCCCTCGACGGGGAACGCGTCCTCACTGGTTCGCTCCTCCAGTGACTTACCTCATTTACCTTGTGCAGCTCTACTTGACTTCTTGACCCATCAGGACTTCCTGCCAAGGCTCAACCATCTTGGTCTTCCTGCCAAGTCTCAACCAACTTGGTCTTCAGCCAGTTGTCAGGTCCCGCGGACCCAACTGGACTTCCCGCCAGGACTCAACCATCCTGGACTTCAGCCTGATGTCTGGTCCTAAGTCTTTCAACCCTGCACACTTAGTAAAGAGGTTAAACACTAACAACCCTAACTTTAACCACTTTGTCATACATCAAAACCCGAGTTTGACCGTTAGTGCAAACTGCACCAACAATCTCCCCCTTTTTGATGTATTGACAACTCAGGTTAAAGTTAGAAAAGAACAGCAGATATGAACTTGCATAAACATTCAAATAATATTACATAAGCATAGGTATGAAAGTTGCAGCACACAAGAAAGCAGAATTAATTAACTGTGAAATAATCATGCTGTTTGTAATTTTCTAACCCTTTACCCTACTCTCCCCCTTTGTCATTTATCAAAAAATAGGCATAATAAGTTTAAGGGAGTAGAAATATAGGCTAAGTGTTAGAAATAAACATGTCTTAAATCTATTTACTTAGCTCACAAAAAAATTTTCTTTCAAAATATCAATCTTAATAAAAAATATTTTTAGGGATTAGTTGGAATTCCCTCTCAACCTTTATCAACTTTTATTAAAATTTTCAAATGTGTTTTGTCAAAAATGACATTTTGAAAAAGTATTTTGACCTCAGCTCCCCCTGGACTAAGTAATGATTGTGGTCTTTTCATGTGTCTAACTCTAGTTACTGACTAACTATCTAGATGATAGTAGTGTTCACAGGGTTAGTCAAGTCAGGTAATAATGTCTAGCTCAGATTTTAGTGCAAGAGTACTTGACTTGATCAATGCAATGTTGGTATTTTACGCCCAGACTTACTGTGATGCACTGACTTAAGCATTCGGAAGTCCAGGCAGAGTCCTATGCATCTCACAACCGTTCTATATTTTTGCAAACACAAACAAGTTAATCTTAATGTGTTTTGTGAGATGCGGCTACCTAAATCTATAGGTTCATGCAATTCTAGGGGTCAAGCTTAGGCTAAGTCTGCCAGTTTTGAAAATCAAATTTTGAAAGACAATAAAGTTCTTGAAAACCAAGTTTGAAAAGTCCGTGTTTAAGTCAAATTTTGAAAGACAGTAAACTTTTGAAAAACAAGTTTGAAAAATCCATGTTTTTAAACTCATAAGCTTAATTAGTTAACCCAAAAGTCAACTTAGGCTTATCAGGTCAGTCCTAGTCTATAACACACATTCCTATTAACCTTCTTAAGTTGCTAAATTCAGATTCAGGAAGTGGTTTGGTAAATATATCAGCTAGGTTAGACTTAGATTCAACATGGTTAAGTTCAATTTCTCCTTTATTTACATGATCTCTGATAAAATGGTGTTTGATTTCTATATGTTTGGTCCTAGAGTGGTGGATTGGGTTTTTGGTTAAATTGATTGAACTTAGGTTGTCTATAAAAATTTTGACTTGTTTAAAATCTAAGTGAAGGTCCTTTAGGGTATGCATCATCCAGAGTAGTTGGGCTACACACTCACCCATAGCTATGTACTCGGCTTCAGTGGTGGATAGGGCAACACAGTGTTGTTTTCTACTAAACCAACTAACTAGTGAGGGTCCTAGAAGTTGGCATCCACCACTGGTACTTTTTCTGTCTAATTTACAGCCAGCATAGTCTGAGTCAGAATATCCAATAAGCTCAAACTGGGTTGTTCTAAGGTACCAAATTCCTAATCTTTCTGTTCCTTTAAGGTACCTAAATATTCTTTTAACTAGGGTTAGGTGTGACTCCTTAGCACATGTTTGATACCTAGCACACATACTAACTGCAAAAAGAATATCAGGTCGACTTGCAGTTAAGTAAAGTAGGCTTCCTATAGCACTTCTATAGTACTTAAGGTCAACAGGTTTGCCTTTTGGGTCACTGTCTATAGTTTGATTGGTAGCCATAGGTGTCTTAATTTCTTTAGCATTATCCATTCCAAATTTTCTAAGTAATTCTTTAGTGTATTTTTGTTGATAGACAAAAGTACCCTCACTGGTCTGTTTTATTTGTAGCCCTAAAAAGAAAGTTAATTGACCTACTAAACTCATTCAAATTCAGTTTCCATTATCGTTGTGAAATCTTGTAAAAAGTCTGAGTTAGTTGAGCCAAATACTATATCATCTACATATACTTGGGCTACAAAAATATCATTTTTTAGGGTTTTGACAAATAGTGTTGGGGTCAATTTTGCCTTGGTTAAAACCTTTTGAAACTAAGTAGTTAGACAGTCTTTCATACCAGGCCCTAGGTGCTTGCTTAAGTCCATATAGGGCTTTCTTAAGTCTAAAGACATAGTCAGGGTGTTCTAAGCTTTCAAAACCAGGGGGTTGACCTACATAAACCTCTTCTTTAATTAGGCCATTTAGGAAGGCTGACTTAACATCCATTTGAAAAAGCTTAAACCCCTTATGGGCTGCATAACTTAAGAGCATTCTAATGGATTCAAGTCTAGCTACAGGAGCATAGGTTTCATCATAATCAAGACCTTCTACTTGGCTAAACCCCTTAGCTACTAGCTAGCCTTATTCCTGACTGTTTCTCCTTGTTCGTTAAGTTTATTTCTAAAGACCCATTTAGTTTCAATAAATTCTTGCCTTTAGGTAAGGGTACTAAGTCCCAGACTTGACTACGTTCAAATTGGGCTAACTCTTCCTGCATGGCTATGATCCAATCAGGGTCAAGTAAGGACTCTTCTATAGACTTGGGTTCAATTTTTGAAATCAATGCCAATTTGACTAAGGTTTCTAAAAGCTGATCTAGTCTGAACCCTTAGTTCTGATTACCTAAGATTTGATTAGTTGGGTGGGCTGAGCTAACTCGCTATAGTTCTGGGTTGGTTAGGTTCAGTTTCAGGTGTGGGTTTAGTTAGATCATCGTTTTGGTCCTCAATTGGCCTTTCATCAGGTCAGTACTGGATCTAACAAAGTCAATTGGTTGGTAGTGGTTTGATCAGAGTTATTTGGGTCAGATTTTTCATCAAATTTTACATTTGTAGTTTCTTCAATTTTTAGGGTAATTTTGTTATAAACTCTATAGGCTCTACTGGTAAGGGAATAACCTACAAAGATACATTCCTCAACCTTCGAAGTAAATTTTCCTAAGTGTTCTCTAGTATTTAAGATATAGACTTTACATCCAAATACTTTAAGGTATTTAATGTTAGGTTGTTTGTTGTAATAGATTTCAAAAGAGGTCTTTCCTAGGTTTTTAATTAGAGTTATTCTATTTTGTACATTTAACAAGCTGTACTAACAGCCTCAGCCAAGTATTT
>JAGFNQ010001778.1:20371-41997 GCA_024364735.1 Boesenbergia rotunda
CTCTCCAGTAGGGAAAGTCTTCCCCATTAAAGAGGGGAGGGCGGGCAGTGCTATAGCCTTCACCTTGAGCCATCTGAAATAGACTGCACAAAAACTTGTCCCAAGACTAGGTCTTGGATTAGTAGTGTGGTAGAAAAAGGAGAAGAGAGAGAAAGAGTGACTCGAAATGGTGTTGCATCAAATTCGAGTAAAATCAAACGAACGGAAAAAATAATCCAAATCTAGGCAACAATACCTAATTTAGATCAAGTGTAGCGAAAAACCAAAACTCGAAAAAAAATTGGATTTCCCCCGGCTCTTATGGTGGTTGCACCAATACAGAGCGTACCTGGCTCTGATACCACTTGTAGGATCGATGCACGTGAGAGGGGGGGGGGTGAATCACGTGACTTTTTAAAAAATTAGAGTGCTTCAAAAGGCGTGCACAGCGGAAATGAAAGAAACGAAAAACGAACACACAAACAAGAACGATTTTTACTTCGTTCGGAGCCTTCGGCGACTCCTACTCGAAGGCCCAGGTCCCTCGGACCTTTCCGTTGGGCAATCCACTAAAACTCTCTACCGGGAAACCCCGATAGAGTAGGCGAGTACAAAAGAATTGAAAGTGTGACAACCCCACACTTTCAAGTAATTAAGTGCAATAAAGTATTTAAAAAAATATTCTTCTTTTTACCGACGTCCGGAGTAGGTCGACTCTTTCGGGGCAGCGGGACGTCGTCGGCTCGAGGTGAAGCGTTTCCGGAGCAAGGCGCGAGCGTAAAAGAACTTTGAAGCGTTGAAAGAATTGTTGTTTGAAGAAGAGGGTCGAGGGCCCTTTATATAGGGCTGGGGGCGCCCGGGATGCTCGGGGCGCCCCCCCACGTGGCGTTCGATCCGTTGCACCCTTCGGTCAAGCCTGATCTCTTCATCTTCGGGATCTGCTTTGACCGGGGCGCCCGGAGCGCACGGGGCGCCCGGGTTGACCAGTCAAAGCCTCATCTCCTTGGCTTCGCGAGGGCGAGCTTCGGCAGCTGGCAGTGAGGTGGCACTGGGGGCGCCCGCGACACGCGGGGCGCCCCGAAATGAGCTGCTGTCGGGGCTTTTCTTGGTCTGCGGACTTGGTTGACTCTGGGGGCGCCCGGAACATCCGGGGCGCCCTGCTCAGCTACTGCCTCACTCCTTTGAGACTCTCTGAGCTGCAGATACTCCTTCCTTTGGTCCTGCATCCAGGGTTAGTCCAAAATACAATAAAACACAGTGTTAGATCATACAGCCTTAGCTGTCTTGGTTCTGACTTTGGTCTCCGAAATGGAGCCTTAGGTCGAACCGACGCCTGCTGTTCCCTCGACGGGGAACGCGTCCTCACTGGTTCGCTCCTCCAGTGACTTACCTCATTTACCTTGTGCAGCTCTACTTGACTTCTTGACCCACCAGGACTTCCTGCCAAGGCTCAACCATCTTGGTCTTCCTGCCAAGTCTCAACCAACTTGGTCTTCAGCCAGTTGTCAGGTCCCGCGGACCCAACTGGACTTCCCGCCAGGACTCAACCATCCTGGACTTCAGCCTGATGTCTGGTCCTAAGTCTTTCAACCCTGCACACTTAGTAAAGAGGTTAAACACTAACAACCCTAACTTTAACCACTTTGTCATACATCAAAACCCGAGTTTGACCGTTAGTGCAAACTGCACCAACAATCTCCCCCTTTTTGATGTATTGACAACTCAGGTTAAAGTTAGAAAAGAACAGCAGATATGAACTTGCATAAACACTACTCTTAACTTTTCATAATCAAGTATGAATATACAAGGATAATATTATTATGTTGAGACTGACATGTAGGTTAATTGATGACTTAATCTCACAAGTCATGGATATATGATCAAGTTAACACATAGACATATATTAGAAAATATTTACTGAATAGATCCACCATGAGAAAATTTCATGGATGGTTATATGAGTATCATAAACATTCTCATAGTGATTATTGGTATGAATAGTTTTTGGACCTGAAATCACTACAGTTTTATACATAAGGAGTTGTGTACTTTGGTATCGACAAACGTCACTTGTAACAAAGTGGTTTATCCCTCACATATGACCAGAATAATATATGTGGGCTTCTTGATTAAGTAGGACTACTAAAATGCATAACTATGCTCAAATAAGTTAATATGAGATATTTAACTCATTTGGTTAAGTGAGTCTACTTGGAGATCAAGAAATACAAAGACTGATAAAAGGATGATACAGTCTATGCCTTATTATCTATCTAGATATCGAGGATAAAAGAACTAAGTCATATAATATAATAGACACAGAAATGTTAGGTCAGATTTCGATATTCTCATCATTTGAATAGCAATGATGCATTGCTAGATGTCACTCATTACTTATGTATCTAAAATAGTTTTAGAGGCATTACCAACGTTATGAGAGCATATTGGGTTACACACAAAGAACATGTTGATTTGGAGATGGATTTATTTTAGTTTGACTAAAATATGATGGACCTTAGGATTATAGGGTTAAGTCTAATCCACATCAAATTAATTGAGTTATACTCAAATTAATCCTACCTTTGAATTATTGAATTGAGTTTAATCCGAATTAGACTCATTGCATTAGACTCAACCACTTAAGAGGGTTAATATCTATTACTAAAGATTAATGGAGAATTGATGAAAGAAAGATCAAGAGGCAAAACTCTTTATTATTCATTGAGATTAATGGACATTAATCAAAGGGAGATCAAGAGACAAACACCTTTGGTATTCAATGGATGAGTACAAAAGACAATTTTCACAATGATCAAAGTGTTGCTCTTCTTCTCTTGG
Organism: Boesenbergia rotunda; assembly: GCA_024364735.1. NCBI lineage: Eukaryota > Viridiplantae > Streptophyta > Magnoliopsida > Zingiberales > Zingiberaceae > Boesenbergia > Boesenbergia rotunda. Next base: position 23,189 of record JAGFNQ010001778.1, read on the forward strand.
TCTTCCTCTTCTTTCTCTCTTGGTCGAGTCTTCTTCCTTCTTGGCCAAACCATCCTAGTGGATAGCACCATGAAGGTATTTCTTCTCCAAATCTAAGTTCATTCGACGAGCATAGAGCATGTTCGCGTGGATACTAGTAGAGACGCAACCTTCCTGATCGTGCTGAGATCTACTGAACTAAAGTTGCCGTCGAGATTATACCGTTCATGCGACAAAGATAGTCATTCTATCAAATGTTGTATACTACTTTTGCATGGATCTATGGAAAGGATCATTTTTCTGTTGCGTATATATATTGTTTTTCGCAAAAGATTCCTACACTAGCCATCTTCAACATGGATATAAATCCATCTATGCAAATACCCCAAGTTTAGCTAATAGTTCTCGCTTTGGCAATAGTATTGGTTATACTAAATAGCAAATATGAAAAATACAAGAAAATATGGTTGAAATACTGCTATCAATCGATTGATATTCAAGAGCAATAGATTGATACACCTCATGTGTAAATTTCTAAAAATATGGAATTGCCACATTAGCAACCCCAAGGGCTGCCCACTTATATTGGGAGGGAGGTAAAACGAGGAAGTCCAAATGACAAATGCCTGACTTAGGGTCTACAAAGGCGATGAAACACTCTACTGAGTTTTGACTTCCCGACCACTACAATCGTATCGCAAGCACTTACCACTGAACCATGCCTTCGAGAGCCTTAGTTGTCAATTCCTAGAAACAACAATTGATTGTCCACTAATGGTAGTCGATTGAGTTCCCCGGTCGAGTTAAAAAATTTACAGAAATTTACCAAAAGGCGTACCTAAGAATTGAAAATTATCAATTCGCGCACCATGGTTTCTATTTCACCAAAAGGCGCATGCCTTCAAGTGAACTTCACCTTATACTCCTCCTTCTAACTACTGCCTTTCTCCTTCTCTCTCTCAGTAACAAATTTCGAGACGCCTGCATATGCTTTTTCAGACTTTTATTTTAAAATAATATATTATGGAATCAACGCTAAAAACGTAAGGTAAAAACTAAAAAAATATTTCAGTTAAAACTTGATTAATATATAAACATTTTTTAATATTTCAGCCGATTGGTTAAAACTTTGATTAATATATAAACATTTTTCAGTAAAACGTAAGGTAAATGATTTTTTTTAAATTTGATTAGTATCAATTAATATATTTAATAATATTTAATAAATATATTAATATATAAAAAAATTTAAAATAAACGTAAATTGATTTCAGGCGTGGGCCTGAAATGTTTTATTTCAGGCCCACGTTAGGCCTGAAATGTTTTGTTTCAGGCCTGAAATCTTTTGATTTCAGGCCCGGCGTGGACTCAAATTTTTTTTCTATTTTAAAAATATATTAATATATAAAAAACCTATCAAAACACATAATTTCATATTAAAATGCAGGGTCTGAAGTCACGCTAGGAGGCCCTGAACACAGATGTGTTCAGGCCCTCCTTGGGCGGCCTGAAGGGACTGAACAAATCTTGGATAAATGTAAGTAATTTAAATAAAAATATCAATAGTTCTAGTTAGAGTTGAGCTAGGAGATGGTATTTTTGGTGTCCAAACTTCTAATGATTATAAATTATGTTGCAATAGGAGATTTTTAGGTCAATTAGTGGGTTTTCACCAAAACCCACTGTTGGACCTAGGATATTTAGATTTCTCAAAATCCAATATCATATGGAGTTTTCAAAATCCATATATGGTAGGTCCATCAGTGGGTTTTGGTCAAAACCGACTGAGATTTCTAAACTACTCATATTGCATTAGTGATATCTAATATATAAATGTTTGGACACCTAAAACATCATCTCCTACCTCTAACCTCTCTATTCATATGGAGTTTTCAGAATTCCAGATATGGGAGGTCCATCAGTGGATTTTGGTCAAAACCCACTGATATTTCTAAACTACTCCTATTGCATTGGTGATATTTAATATATAGATGTTTGGACACCTAAAACATCATCTCCTACCTCTACCCTCTCTATTCATATGGAGTTTTCAGAAATCCAGACATGGGAGGTCCATCAGTGAGTTTTGGTCAAAACCCACTGCTATTTCTAAACTACTCCTATTTCATTGGTGATATCTAATATATAGATATTTGGACACCTAAAACATCATCTCCTACCTCTAACCTCTCTAAACATATGGAGTTTTCAGAAATCCAGATATGGGAGGTCCATCTGTGGGTTTTGGTCAAAACCCACTGATATTTCTAAACTACTCCTATTATATTGGTGATATTTAATATATAGATGTTTGGACACCTAAAACATCATCTCCTACCTCTACCCTCTCTATTCATATGGAGTTTTCAGAAATCCAGATATGGGAGATCCATCAGTGAGTTTTGGTCAAAACTCACTGATATTTCTAAACTACTCCTATTTCATTGGTGATATCTAATATATAGATGTTTGGACACCTAAAACATCATCTCCTACCTCTAACTTCTCTATTCATATAGAGTTTTTAGAAATCCAGATATGGGAGGTCTATCAGTGGGTTTTGGTCAAAACCCACTGATATTTCTAAACTACTTCTATTGCATTGGTGATATCTAATATATATATGTTTGGACATCTAAAACATCATCTCCTACCTCTAACCTCTCTATTCATATGGAGTTTTTAGAAATCCAGATATGGGAGGTCCATCAGTGGGTTTTGGTCAAAACCCACTGATATTTCTAAACTACTCCTATTGCATTGGTGATATCTAATATATAGGTGTTTGGGCACCAAAAATACCATCTCCTAGCTCAACTCTAACTAGAACTATTGATATTTTTATTTAATTTACTTACATTTATCCCAGATTTGTTCAGACCCTTCAGGCCCAAGGAGGGCCTGAACACATCTGTGTTCAGGGCCTCCTAGCGTGACTTCAGACCCTGCATTTTAATATGAAATTATGTGTTTTGATAGTTTTTTTATATATTAATATATTTTTAAAATAGAAAAAAATTTGAGTCCACGCCGGGCCTCAAATCAAAACATTTCATGCCCAACGTGGGCCTAAAATAAAACATTTCAAGCTCAACGTGGACCTGAAATAAAACATTTCAGACCCACGCTGAAATCAGTTTACATTTTTTTTAAAAAATTTTTATATTAATATATTTATTAAATATTATTAAATATATTAATTAATATTAATCAAATTTAAAAAAATCATTTACCTTACGTTTTTACTGAAAAATGTTTATATATTAATCAAAGTTTTAACCAGTCGGCTGAAATATTAAAAAATATTTATATATTAATCAAGTTTTAACTGAAATATTTTTTTAATTTTTACCTTACATTTTTAGCACCGATTCCATAATATATTATTTTAAAATAAAAATCTGAAAAAGTATGTGCAGACGTTTCGAAATTTGTTATTGAGAGAGAGAAAGAGAAAGACAGTAGTTAGAAGGAGGGGTACAAGGGAAAGTTCACTTAAAGGCATGCGCCTTTTGGTGAAATAGAAATCATGGTGCGCGAATTGATAATTTCTAATCCTTAGATACGTCCTTTGATAAATTGCCGAAAAATTTATGTTCGCAAGTTAATCCACAACAATCAATTAATGCCTCACAACAGTCCACTAATGACCATCAATCAAGCCTACCGATAGATTCGAACCATTTGGTGGACAAACCTAAGGACAACAATCGATTGGTACTTATGATAATTAATTGGCGAGTACCAATCAAATTGCCTAATCAATTAACATGACTTCTATACACAACCTAGGTTCATTAGATTAGTTGATCGGTCCTTATGGTAATTGATTAGTGAACAAAGACAACCTGCCCAATCATTTTCAAACATTTACGTGCACAACTCAGGCTCTATGGTCGATTGTTCTCTATGACAATCGATTGGTGACTACTAGTCCAACTGTCCAATCGAATCCAACAACACATTGTGTGTTGAGTTTTATACTCATCAATCCATTAGTGAATTCCATCGGTCGATTGATGCTTCACAAAATTGTGAATTTTCAGTTTGGAAACCCCTAAATACACATCATTATTAGTCTGTTTCACGGATGATGCGATAAACTCAAAATTTAAGTTATATTCTATGGTTTTTCAATGTTAATTTCGATGGATATACATCGATTCGTTTTTTTCCAATTGAATAGAATATAAAAATAGATGTATATACACTAAATTGTCAAAAAAGGATTTTGCAAGTTTTTTGTCAGCCATTTTAAAGAATTTTGCAAGTTTTTTTTTATTGCAAGTCCAACCGTCTTTCCTTCCGGATCCTCTGTCTCGGATCTCGTCTCTGTCTCTCTGTCCTGTTCATCGGCGATCATCGGCGAGCCATCCGATCAACGATCGGACACTATCGGCGGCCTCTGGCCGTTGTTCCGAATAAAATTATACCCTGGGGGTAGGTGAACCCGTCAGGTATCGCCGCAATTGTGATGTCGTATTCATCGTCGAATCCAATGAGATTGCAATGCGACGTTTTCGACCGATTTACCGTTCTCCGAGGACATCGTCTTATTCGGGACGACGATAAAAAATTATTAGTGATGTCCGATCGTCGATCGAACGATTCGTTCCGGGACCCCGGGACAGGTACCTGTCCCGGACAGAGGATTCGGCGCCCTTTCCTTCGGCAATATCCAAAATATGTATTTAATTTTCATATTTATTAAAATACGTAATTGTTTCCTATTATACACCTTTTTTATGTGTTAATCCTTATAATGTGACAAAACAATTCAAAATTGTGTCAATTTCAAAAACTCACATCTCATTATTTAGATTATAAAATTCTTGTCTGAGATATCTGAGAGTATAATTATACTGCGAATGATTTAAGGAGTGTAATGAAATTGATTTGAAGTGTTCCTTCTCGCGCGAGCAAGCCGATGGCGATTTTCATGCATGACTTCTTTTATGGATAGTAATAGAATGTACCTTTTATCTGTCTTTGGTTATCTTGCTTGATACTTACTGCTTGACCCTTAAACCTGCTCAAATTTATTTTCCATACAGTCTCTATGTTTGATACTCTGATTCTAGTGAATACATACGTTTATCAATACCTAGTATTATTATATGCCTAGTAGGTTATTTTTATATCATGATTTATGCTTCAGATCTGTGCATGTCATTTGGAGGTTTGCTTGATGGGTGTTAGCGTCATGCACCATCTTTGCATTATTACATAACTGGCGATCCTTGGCTCCCTTATTGTTGAGACGGGTCATCAGTCATATCAGGATCTGCACACACTGTCACTCATGAGTTAGTGATACTATCAGGAGGGTGTGTGCAGTTGCCCTGTCAAGGCTCCGCTCGATCGCCCATGGGTAGTGGTTACCGCAGCGTGGTAGCAAACAGAGAGCCCTCATCTTTCCCGTGAAATGAGGAGATGAGAGCGGTGGTCCTCCATATGATTTGGGATATGACGGGTGTGACCTCTGCCAACATCTTGTCTACTCGGTCACTCAGGAGAAGTGATGACAGAGTGCGTACAGTTGTCATAATCCTACCCACTCGACCTCATCCATGACCAGTGACGGTTGCTGACTGGTGTCAGGGGTGACCATGTCATTACATCACGTGTACGATTGCATAGATTGCATTTGTTTGTGTTTGTTGTACTTGTTTGAGTTATGCTAGCTACATTTGGATGACATGCACATATATGAGGTATTTTATTTGTTGACCATTCAAGTTCAGGGATTTACTGTAACGACCCGGCTACTAGGCCCCTTGGGCGGCCCAACTGGTGACCAAATCAACATTTGGTGGCCCAACAACCTAGCTTATGTCGTCGACCAACAACCGATGTCGACGACCATCGACCGTGTCGTTACTCACTAGGTCTTCCCACCCTTGGCCAGTGGATTTTTGCCTTCCTCAGGATTCGAACTCTAGACCTCCAGGTTAAGTACTAGAGTTTATGAATCCTGATAGCCAAGTGAGCGCGACTCACTTGGCTATTAGGATTCATAAACTCTAGTACTTAGCTTGGAGGTCTAGAGTTCGAATCCTGAGGAAGCTAAAAATCCACATACCAGGGGTGGGAAGTTCTTATGAGTAACGACACAATCAACGGTCGACGACCTAAGGGGTCGTCAAAGTTGGGCTGCCAAATGTTGATTTGGCCACCAGGTTGTTGGCCGAGGGGCCAGGTTGTTGGGCCGCAAAATGTTGATTTGGCCACCAAAGGGGTCGATGGGCGGGTCGTTACATTTATGACCATCATACCCCACAGGTAAGTTTGATATGGGTATATACTTGCATGTAGTGTACCGATCATATATTCTGATTTTCCCTTTGAGATTGTATCTGCTCACTTCTGTGCTGCTATTTTATGAACTTTTTTATAGTCATGCATATCTATCTGATTATATACCCGTGGAATCCCCATAGACTCATAATGATTGCCATATTTTTTCTTTTCAGGCTAGAATACTCGGAGTCGTCAGGAGAGAGCCCTTCCGCTAGCCCCACTTCACGTCAAATTGACTTCATCTTGGTATTGGTATTTACAGATGTTTTATTTACATTGTTTACTATTTCTATGGATATGGATTCGTATTTTGTATCATTCGTGTGCCCCAAAGGGGGTTTTGGAGTTTTTTAATTATTGTTAGTCATACCTGTATGCGTCATTCATGTTTGAGTTTCATTTTATTTCTTATTATGCGTTAATTTCCAGCCAAGTTGGCTGAGGATGATGAGATGACCGTGTAGGCTTTGTATCGATGATTCATATTATCCGCCATACAAGGGAGGTGTTGTCCGATTTTATCGGACAAACCTACCCTCGGGGCGTGACATCGGGTGCCCGTGTTGATTCGAGCTCCTGGACTCTGGGCGCCTCGGACTGCTCAGGGCTCCCGGACGGGTCTGGGCACCCCAATTCTAGTCAACCTTCAGTTGACCAACCTTTTGGCGCTTTTGGGTGATTTTCGATCATCTGAAGTTGAGCTCACCCGAAGTCAACTTCTGACCTTCTACTCGAGCAGTCTACCTCCTCAGCTTCTCATCCCACGGATGTCGCGCATGTCCTTCTTGTTGGGACCGGGTGCATGTTGACATGGATGCGGGTTCGTAATTTTAAAAATTAATTACGTGCAGCGGAAGGTTTAGCATAAATAATTTCTCAAATTATTTAACCATACATCTAAACATGCAATTTTATCTTGTGTAGACATGATTATATATTTAAAATTTTGCAGAAACACAAACTAATTTATGTATTACCTCGCGTAACTCGAAGGAAGGGACGAGATCCAACCGTAAGCGTCCCTTGGAAGCTCCGCCTCTATTCGCACCCACGTCGAGTATCTTCGGGATGACTTTGCAAGGCCACGAGTTTCGTGTTCTCGAGAACTACTAGATTCTCCGAGAACGCGACGAGAAAAACCAAGAGAGAAGTCGGAAGACTAACCACAAAAGGATGGCCGGAATCAAAATTACGGCGAAGCAAAAGAAGAGGCTTGCAGCAAACTCTAATTCCGGCAGCACCTTCTTCCGGCCAAAAGATCGCCGTAGCTTCCTTCTCCGGCAGCAGGTGGTGGTCGGCAGGGAAAGGGCAGGGGCGGCCGGCTGGTGCTCCTTCTTGGGGCTGGTTGGCGCACGACAAGAAGGCGAGAAGAGAAGGAGAGAAAGAGAGGGAGAGAGCCTATGCCTTCATCTCTATCATTATCACCCAAGCCTTGCCTTGGGTCCTTTATATAGTGGCCTCTCAACCATCAAGCCTCTCAAATATGGAATAACTTATTCCATCATGCCAAGTTTGATTTTATATCATAGTTAAAATCATATTTTAATTCATGATAAAAAATCAATCAAGTCTCTTCTCTCCTATGAAATAAATTTCCTTATCATGGTAAATCAATCCATGATTGATTTTATAAAATAAACCAATCCATAGTTCATTTTAATTTTCATGAAAAATAAACCAAACCTTGGTTTATTATATAAAAATTTATATCATCCATAATTTTATAAAACAAACCACACTTGGTTTATTTTATAAATTGAACCAAAAACTTGGTTCTCTCCCTTTGTTGTGGCCGGCCAAGCAAAGAGGATGGAGGCCCTCTTTGGCCGACCCATCCAAGCCAAGCCCCAATGAATTAAACTTATTTAATTCATCTATATAGTCTTCAAAAGACTTTAGCCATTTTACGCTTCCGATGCGTTTCTAAAAAATTCAGATTCGACTTATCGTTTTGCTCAACCAAACTTAATCTCTCTTGATTGGAAAATCTAATTTTCAACTCGTTTTAAATCCCTCGGATTACTCGTAGTGCGTGTGACTAAATAGACTTTCGATTTATGTTGGCCGTCTATAATTAATCAATTAATTATAAAACAATCATGAGTGACACCTAGTAGTACATCATGATCCCCAATTAATCGAAAGATCAACGGTTGACCTCAGAAACAATTCTGAAACCCTTCAGCAGCTATAATGAATCGTGCCCCATTCCCTTCACCATCTTATACCCACTTGGTTTAGGACATGGTCTATGCGTGTCAATCCCCACTAGGCTGACTACGTCACACCTAGCCCAAGTAACGTTTTCTCGTCCTACGAATTCTAATTACTCTCATATATTTAAGAGATTCATACTCTGAACATGTCATGCTCTGGCTAGAGGCTTCGAGTAACAAGCCGACGATAGGCCTCAGGTATACATTGTTGATGCAGTCTGACCCTGATTATTGTTTTGGTGTTGACAACGATTTAAGTTTTGATTTAAGTTTGATTGAACGAATTGGGATTAAGTCCTAGTCGGGGACTGGGCACAAAGTCCTAATCTGGAGGGTTAGGTGTGGAGAAATCCCGGCTTGGAGGGCCAAGTCCTAGCCTGGAGGGCTAGGTTGGATGAAATCCCGGTGAGTGAAGCCGGGTCCTGGTAAGTGAAGCCGGGTCCTGGTGATTGAAGCCAGGTGATGGAAATCCCGATGAGTGAAGCCGGGTCCTGGTGAGTGAAGTCAGGTGATGGAAATCCCGGTGAGTGAAGTCGGGTCCTGGTGAGTGAAGCTAGGTGATGGAAATCCCGGTGAGTGAAGCCGGGTCCTGGTGAGTGAAGCCAGGTGATGAAAATCCCGGTGAGTGAAGCCGGGTCCTGGTGAGTGAAGTCAGGTGATTGAAATCCTAGTGAGTGAAGCTAGGTTGAAATCCTGATGAGTGAAGCCGGGTCCCGGTGAGTGAAGCCGGATGACCGAAACCCTGGTGAGTGAAGCCAGGTCCTATCTTGGAGGGCTAGGTTGATGTCCCAGTGTGTGAAGCTGGGCATGGCTCGAGTCAGAGAATGGCTGGAGGCTTGTTCTCATGACTTAGAGTCCATTTGGGCTTGCCTGGATCGGTCTGGTGATCGATCAGGGAAGTTGGCACGGTGCTCCTTCGTGGATCGGTCTGGTGACCGATCCAGCGATGACTGATCGGTCTGGTGACCGATCAGGGAGTATGCGTTTCACTCACTGCATAGCTCCTGATCAGTCTGGTGACCGATCAGGGAGCACACAGTGAGTTGAGTTCCCCCGCTAATCAGCTCCTGAACGGTCCGGTGACCGATCCAAGACCTAGGATATGATGTCCACGATTAAAGTTTTCTCACTGTGGTGACCGATCAGGATGGAGCCTGATCGGTCAGAAAGCAGCCTGATTGGTCTGGTGACCGATCAGGCTGGAGCCTGATTGGTCTGGGGACCGATCTGGAGTGTGCAGCAGAATGCTGGATTGGTCTGGGGACCAATCAGGAGTGTACAGAAGACTGCTGGATCGGTCTGGTGACCGATCAGGGTCCTTCCTGATCGGTCTGGTGACCGATCAGGAGCAGAACTTTAATTCAAATACGCTGTCAGAAGTGTCTGATCGCGTCTATTTTCTCTGCCGATTCTCTGATACATTGCCGATTCTTTTTGATATGCATTGCTAAGCCTCTGTTGGAGTGTGCAGGTGATAGCAGGTGATTCAAACACTCAAGGAGGGTCAATGGGAGGCTTTCCTTGGAGTAGGTTTGTTTGTTTCTCCTTCTCAGGTTTCAACGGCAACTGGAGCAGCTGGCGACTGATGGAGACTCAGCTGGAGAGGAGGTCTTCAGTGACTGAGTGCTCAGGGAGGTCAGTTGGTTCAGGCTGGCTCAGTGGATGCTGATGAATCTTGCGATGGTGAGAGGGAGCTTAAGTGACGAAGCTGGAAGCAGAGGAGCTGAGGTGAACAAGACAGAAACTTGGGAAGTTTGGCTAGGCTGTGTTCGTGCTCTCTGTTGCTTTGTGCTTGAGCGATCTTGTTGCATTCCTGTGAGATCTTTTGAGTGTTCTTTCTTGTGTGATCTCTTGTACTCAAGTTCAATCACTCGTGAGATCTGTGAAGAGGTTTGTCCATCGAGAAGGAGGTGTTGATGCAGTCTGGCCCTGATTGTTGTTTTGGTGTTGACACCGATTTTAGTTCAGGTTGATTATGTTGATTATGATTAAGTCCTGGTCGGGGATCAGACATGGTATGGAAAATCCTAGCTCAGAGGGCTAGGTGTTGGAAAATCCTAACCTGGAGGGTTAGGTGTTGAAAATCCTAGCTTGGAGGGCTAGGTGTGTGAAAAGTCCTAATTCGGAAGAGGTGGGTGAAAAGTCCTAGCTTGGAGGGCTAGGTGAAAAGTCCTAACTTGGAGGGTTAGGTGCAAATTCTCATCTTGGAGAATTAGGTGAAAAAGTCCTGGCTTGGAGGGTCAGGTCCTAGCTTGGAGGGCTAGGTTTGGAAAGTCCTAATTCGGAAGAGTTGGGTGAAAAGTCCTAGCTTGGAGGGCTAGGTGAAAAGTCCTAACTTGGAGGGTTAGGTACAAAATTCCAACTTGGAGGGTTAAGTGAAAAATCCTTAGCTTGGAGGGCTAAGGTGGATGGAACCCTAGCTTAGAGGGCTGGGTTGGAGCCCTGGATCGGTCTGGTGACCGATCAGGGATATTGGCACGCTGCTCCTTCGTGGATCGGTCGGGTGACCAATCCAGCAATGACTGATCGGTCTGGTGACCGATCAGGCAGCAGGTGTTGCCCTGTTGCTTGGCTCTTGATCGGTCTGGTGACCGATCAGGGAGCAAGCAACTTCCTCACTGCCTTACTCCTGATCGGTCTGGTGACCGATCATAGAGTGAACAGTGAGTTGAGTTCCCCTTTAGATCATCTTCTGACCGGTCCGGTGACCGATCAGAGACTTAGGATCTGATTTCCAGGAATACTGTTCATCAAACCTGATCGGTCTGGGTGACCGATCAGGAATCATTCTGATCGGTCTGGTGACCGATCAGGCTTCACTCTGATCGGTCCGGTGACCGATCAGGCTTGTGTTGCAGTGAGGCTGGGAGTCCCAGCAAAACGGTGGATCGGTCCGGTGACCGACCCACAATCTCTGGATCGGTCTGGTGACCGATCACTTTAATTCAAATTGCCTATCAGACGCTTTGATCGCATCTGACCACACCTGATTCTCTGCGCTAAGCTTCTGATTCTTGATTTACTGGTTGATATGTTGCTCTAACAGTCTGATTAAGCTGCAGGTGACAGGGGAGGATTCAAACACTCAAGGAGAGTCAATGGAGAACTTTCCTTGGAGCAGGTTTGTCCGTTTTTCCATCTCAGGTTGCAACGGCCGAGCTGCAGACTGGAGCTGAAACTGGAGCTTGGCTGAGGGAAGCTCAGGGAGTCCAGGGATAGCTCAGTGGTAGCTGGCGTTGGCAGATGAGCAGCTGGGAGCTGCAGGGATGGTGTCATCTGATGCTTGGTGGAGTAACAAAAGAGAGTAGAAGACTTCGGTTGAAGCAGAGTTCGAGAGTTCGACAGTTCCAAGTGTTCGAGCTTGCTGAAGTTCTTGCTGCGATTTTGTGTTCTCCACACTTGACTTGCTGTGTGCGTGTGCTGTTGATTCTTTGAGCAAGTCATTGAGATCTGAGGAGCAACCAACTCTTACGTGAGTGCTTGGAGGAAGGAACAAGGAGCTTGGAGTCCAACAGTGAGAAGACACGAAGGAGGGAGTTCTTGCGTGAAATCGTCGCTGGGTGGAGCTCGGGATAAGCTTGCTATGTTCTTGTCCTTGCTAAGTGCTGAGTAAGAGTTTTCTTTGTGTTTCATTAAGCTTAAATCTATATCCTTGTTTGAAACGCTATGGAGAGGTTTCTCCACCGAAAAGGAGGTTGCTTTATATCCGATGAACACCGGGGCTTGATCTGCCGACGATCAAGGGATCGCCCACCTTAAGGGCACGCCAAGGAGTAGGGGCAAGTTATCCCCGAACCTTGTAAACCCTCCATGTTAGCGTTCTTGCTAGTTGTGTCTGTTTGTATTCGTTCTCTGTTTTTGGTTTCTGCACTGCTTTGTTTCCGTTCGTTTCTTTCGCTGTGCTTCTGATAAGGTTGAATGCAGAAATTTCATAAGTGCCAAAGGTTTCAAGTGTTTGGCTATATTCACCCCGCCTCTCTAGCCATCCGGGTTCCAACAGGAGGCTCTATCTTATCCGATGTTCACCGGAGCTTGATCTGCCGACGATCAAGGGATCGCCCACCTCACGGGCACGCCAAGGAGTAGGGGCAAGTTATCCCCGAACCTTGTATATCGAGGTGTTAGCGTCGGTTTGCTTTCCTTTTGCTTTGGTTTGTTGTTTTTAGTTTTCTGTTTCTTCATTTGCTTCCGTTGACTTACTCTGAAGTGCGGAAAGATTTTAGAAAGCTTCAAGCTTAAGTGTCTGGCTATATTCACCCCCTCTAGCTATCCAAGGTCCAACAAGTGATATCAGAACTTGGGGCTCTGTTCACGGCTTAACATCCGAGAGCTTACAGCAAGATGGCTGGAAGAGAAGGATTGAGCACAAACCGACCTCCATTCCTCGACGGCACTGATTTTTCATATTGGAAGTCAAGAATGGAGTTTTATTTGAAGACAAACATGAGCATATGGTTCTCGGTCAAAGAAGGTTTCATCCCTCCAAGAGATGTTGAAGGAAAAGATCTCGATGTCTCAAGTTGGTCGGCTGAGCAAATAAGAAAGAGTGAAGCAAATGCCAAAGCGGTGGTCACCTTGCAATGCGAGTTAACCAAGGAGGAGTTGATCAAGGTTGGTCCTTTTACAAGTGCTAAAGATCTTTAGAACAAAATCATTGAGCTCCACGAAGGAACTCAAGACACCCGAATAGCCAAGAAGGACCTCCTTCACAGTCAACTCCAAAATCTGTCCATGGAAGAAAATGAAAAGGTAAGTGAACTCCATGGAAGATTCAAAGAGATCCTCAATGGCCTCCACTCCATCAATGAAAAGGTAGAAAACCGGGATCTAGTAAGGTTAGTTCTAAAAGATTTTCCAAGGAATATATTGTGGTCATCCATAGTGGATGCCTACAAGGTTTCCAAGGATCTTTCCTTAGTTAAGTTAGAAGATCTATTTTGTGAAATGGAATTACATGAGATCTCTAACCAAGGTCCCAAGGAGAAAGGGTGTGCTTTTGTGGCAGGTGACCGAAGGAAGAAGAAGAAGAAGGAAAAGGAAGAAGGCTACTGCCACATGACCTTCATGGCATTAGAAAAGTCAACCAAGGAGAGTGATAACGAATCGAGTAACTCCTCAACCGCGCCTTCATCATCTTCGGATGATGAAGAGGTAATCTCTTCGGAATTAGATAAGTGCTATAGAACAATAGCTTGTTTGACAAACATGCTTAAAAAGTCTAAGAGCAATATTAAATCTTCAAAGTTAGAGGTAGAAAAATTGAAAACCTCTAAGGTTAAAGAAATTGATGACTTACATGTTAAGACACTTGAGAATGACAATAAAGACTTAAGGAGCAAAATTGAGGACCTCAAGAATATTCTTGAGAAGTTTTCAACTAGCTCTAAAATATTAGACAAGATACTCAATTCCCAAAGAGCGGTTTACAACAAGGTTGATTTGGGTTACCAACCTAAAGAACCTAGTGTCATATCTTTAATGTCAAGAACTCAATTTAGGTCACCAAATGCCTCTAGGGTTCAAAAGGCTAGAAAGAAAATGACTATGGCATGGGTGCCAAAGTTATTCATTGTAGATTCATTAGGTCCCAAAATTTGGGTACCTAAAACCTCTATCTTTCGAATTGTATAGCTTAGTTTGAGGGGGAGCATCTATCAACATGGGTGGTTGATATTTGATACTCCAAACATATAGTCATTCCTAGTTAGGAATGTGCTTACCATTTCCTCAAATTCACATGAATGACTTAGACTAACCCACAACTTGCTCTTGCCATGAATTGCTTAGGATAATTGGTTTTCCTATAGCAATTTATGTTTACTGCAAATGATGATTAATTATATGCCATAACTCAAGCTTAAGGTGTTTTTGAACCTGTTCTAGTATGCCATGAGTTTACTATATGTGTTACACAACATGAAGAGATGTTAGGAAACAAGCATGTACTCATAGTTTGTGATGATTCAAGACTCAATACTTAACTTCTATGACTTAGTTGTTTTCTCATCAAACTTGACGTTTTTTATATGCCCAATATTATTTGGATTATCGAGATATCAATACTTAGGTGTAGATTGAATATCAAATTTGTTTGGAATAAAAATGATCATGCTAAAAACATTCCGATCATGCCTTGGCACACATAGATTTCATTCATGTATTGATGTTGATAAATAGCAATATGCATCCATGCTATCCATGATTATAAACTTCCTGTTCAAGTGATGGTATGCTTACCTGCCTTGGAATTTTGATACAAACATGTTTTGACATTCAAGTTCATGCTTAGAGCATACTTATCATGCTTTGACATAAATCTGTTTTTGAAAACTCAAGATCATGCCAAGAACATGCTTAGAATATAATTGATCAGTCAACCTAGTGATGGTATATTAATCCGTGGAAATTCTTAATCCTTGATATGAAATGAAGCTTAGTTAAGAGACCCAAATCAGATTGCTTGTTTTGATTAAATGATTTATGGTTAATGGAACTCATTTAGGGAGTAAATCTGATTGTATTAGGGATTAGAGTGATTAAGAGTTGAAACGAACTTGTTTCTGAAACTGATCAGTTTCAGAAACCATTCTGTATCATCCCTGATTGGTCCACTGACCGATCAAGGGTGCTTCTGATCGGTCTAGTGACCGATCAGACCAACTCTGATCAAGGAACTCCCAGATCGTTCCAAATTGATCCAAAACCTCCTCAAACCAATCTCTTCTCATCGAGTTGTATCAGATTACCTGATCACTTTGCATTGAATTGTATCAGTTTAATTATCATACTACAAACAAACATGATACAATCCGATTACAATTGGAACGTATTTGATCACCCATTCGTACAAACCTGGTACTAAGGGAGCACAAATTTGTTCAAGTGTTAAAATATGGGTAGGAATCATTAAGACCGTTGATTCTCGAAAAATTTTCTGAAATATCAAGTGTTACAATGAGGGTTGGCTGATCATACGTGAAACAAACCTAATACTGATTTGATACAAACCTATGTTGGGATGTTCAAATTCACAAGAAAGGGTTTGTTGAGTCATGACTCTTGTTCTTAATGTCGTGTTTCAGAAATTTTTCTGAAATGACGAATATTAATAGAGTCTACACCGCTATTGTGGAATACAAATTGTTAATGCAGTCTGATCAGGAATGTATCAGAGTTTCAGGAATTTTTCTGAAATTTGATCGCTCCCCAGACTAATAAGAAATATTTCTGTATCAAGTAATTAACGAACCTGATTGGTCACGGAGACCACTCAGGATTATGTGTCGGATACAGATGCATTCCTTACTTATCATATGAAACATATACATGTTTGACCATGATATACTTCTGTATATGTTTTCATGTGTAATTCACACTTATTGACATATGATGCATATACATTGTTGCCCTGATACATTTATGGTATATGCCTCTCATATGCAATTCAAAAATTTTACCTTTGATTATTTTGGATTTGGGGAGAGACCCATGTTTGAGCGGGAGGTATGTTTAAACTTAATAACCATACCCTTTTCGATGTTTGACAAAGGGGGAGAGAATGGTTGATTAAGTTTAGGGTTATTGTAGGGGGAGGATTTTGATTCCATTACAATAATTGAACTGCCTTCAATTGATCATTAATGCCTAAACTTAAATCGGGTTGTTAAACAACAAAAAGGGGGAGATTGTTGATGCAGTCTGACCCTGATTGTTGTTTTGGTGTTGACAACGATTTAAGTTTTGATTTAAGTTTGATTGAACGAATTGGGATTAAGTCCTAGTCGGGGACTGGGCACAAAGTCCTAATCTGGAGGGTTAGGTGTGGAGAAATCCCGGCTTGGAGGGCCAAGTCTTAGCCTGGAGGGCTAGGTTGGATGAAATCCAGGTGAGTGAAGCCGGGTCCTGGTGAGTGAAGCCAGGTGATGGAAATCCCGGTGAGTGAAGCCGGGGCCCGGTGAGTGAAGCCAGGTGATGGAAATCCCGGTGAGTGAAGCCGAGTCCTGGTGAGTGAAGCCAGGTGATGGAAATCCCGGTGGGTGAAGCCGGGTCCTGGTGAGTGAAGCCTGGTGATGAAAATCCCGGTGAGTGAAGCCGGGTCCTGGTGAGTGAAGCCAGGTGATGAAAATCCCGGTGAGTGAAGCCGGGTCCTGGTGAGTGAAGTCAGGTGATTGAAATCGTAGTGAGTGAAGCTAGGTTGAAATCCTGGTGAGTGAAGCCGGGTCCCGGTGAGTGAAGCCGGGTGACCGAAACCCTGGTGAGTGAAGCCAAGTCCTAGCTTGGAGGGCTAGGTTGAAGTCCCAGTGAGTGAAGCTGGGCATGGCTCGAGTCAGAGAAGGGCTGGAGGTTTGTTCTCGTGACTTAGAGTGCATTTGGGCTTGCCTGGATCGGTCTGGTGATCGATCAGGGAAGTTGGGACATTGCTCCTTCGTGGATCGGTCTGGTGACCGATCTAGCGATGACTGATCGGTCTGGTGACCGATCAGGGAGTATTCGTTTCACTCACTGCACAGCTCCTGATCGGTCTGGTGACCGATCA
Organism: Boesenbergia rotunda; assembly: GCA_024364735.1. Classification (NCBI taxonomy): domain Eukaryota; kingdom Viridiplantae; phylum Streptophyta; class Magnoliopsida; order Zingiberales; family Zingiberaceae; genus Boesenbergia; species Boesenbergia rotunda. The sequence continues at coordinate 40,220 of JAGFNQ010001778.1, forward strand.
GGGAGCACATAGTGAGTTGAGTTCCCCCGCTGATCAGCTCCTGAACGATCCGGTGACCGATCCAAGACCTAGGATCTGATGTCCACGATTAAAATTTTCTCACTGTGGTGACCGATCAGGATGGAGCCTGATCGGTCAGGAAGCAGCCTGATTGGTTTGGTGGCCGATCAGGCTGGAGCCTGATTGATCTGGGGACCGATCTGGAGTGTGCAGTAGAATGCTGGATTGGTCTGGGGACCAATCAGAAGTGTGCAAAAGACTGCTGGATCGGTCTGGTGACCGATCAGGGTCCTTCCTGATCGGTCTGGTGACCAATCAGGAGCAGGACTTTAATTCAAATACGCTGTCAGAAGTGTCTGATCGCGTCTATTTTCTCTGCCGATTCTCTGATACATTGCCGATTCTTTTTGATATGCATTGCTAAGCCTCTGTTGGAGTGTGCAGGTGATAGCAGGTGATTCAAACACTCAAGGAGGGTCAATGGGAGGCTTTCCTTGGAGCAGGTTTGTTTGTTTCTCCTTCTCAGGTTTCAACGACAACTGGAGCAGTTGGCGACTGGCGGAGACTCAGCTGGAGAGGAGGTCTTCAGTGACTGAGTGCTCAGGGAGGTCAGTGGGTTCAGGCTGGCTCAGTAGATGCTGATGAATCTTGCGATGGTGAGAGGGAGCTTAAGTGACGAAGCTGGAAGCAGAGGAGCTGAGGCGAACAAGACAAAAACTTGGGAAGTTTGGCTGGGCTGTGTTCGTGCTCTCTGTTGCTTTGTGCTTGAGCGATCTTGTTGCATTCCTGTGAGATCTTTATGAGTGTTCCTTCTTGTGTGATCTCTTGTACTCAAGTTCAATCACTCGTGAGATCTGTGGAGAGGTTTCTCCACCGAGAAGGAGGCTCTATCTTATCCGGTGTTCACCGGGGCTTGATCTGCCGACGATCAAGGGATCGCCCACCTCACGAGCACGCCAAGGAGTAGGGGCAAGTTATCCCCGAACCTTGTATATCGAGGTGTTAGCGTCGGTTTGCTTTCCTTGTATAGTGAGTTTTGACCAAACCCCACTGATGGACCTCCCATATCTGGATTTCTGAAAACTCCATATGAATAGAGAGGGTAGAGGTAGGAGATGATGTTTTAGGTGTTCAAACATCTATATATTAAATATCACCAATCAAATAGCAATAGTTTAGAAATATCAGTGAGTTTTGACCAAAACCCACTGATGGACCTCCCATATCTGGATTTCTGAAAACTCCATATGAATAGAGAGGGTAGAGGTAGGAGATGATGTTTTAGGAGTCCAAACATCTATATATTAGATATCACCAATCAAATAGGAGTAGTTTAGAAATATCAGTGAGTTTTGACCAAAACCCACTGATGGACATCCCATATCTGGATTTCTGAAAACTCCATATGAATAGAGAGGGTAGAGGTAGGAGATGATGTTTTAGGTGTCCAAACATCTATATATTAGATATCACCAATCAAATAGGAGTAGTTTAGAAATATCAGTGAGTTTTGACCAAAACCCACTGATGGACCTCTCATATCTGGATTTCTAAAAACTCCATATGAATAGAGAGGGTAGAGGTAGGAGATGATGTTTTAGGTGTCCAAACATCTATATATTAGATATCACCTATCAAATAGGAGTAGTTTAGAAATATCAGTGAGTTTTGATCAAAACCCACTGATGGACCTCCTATATCTGGATTTCTGAAAACTCCATATGAATAGAGAGGTTAGAGGTAGGAGATGATGTTTTAGGTATCCAAATATATATATA
>JAGFNQ010001778.1:48472-80008 GCA_024364735.1 Boesenbergia rotunda
TATCCATTGTCCCTAAGATAATCTTGAAACTCTTGACTTAAGTATTCACCACCCCGATCGGATCGAAGTATTTTAATACTTTTGCCAAGCTGTTTCTCTACTTCATTTCTGAACTCTTTGAATTTCTCAAAGGCTTCAGATTTGTGTTTCATCAAGAACACATAACCGAATCGTGAGTGATCATCGATAAAGGTAATGAAGTAGCTATAGCCTCCTTGTGCAAGAGTTGACATTGGTCCACATACATCAGTATGTATTAGACAAGCAATTCCTCCCACTGGATTACTTTTCCGGAAAAGGGTAATTTGGTCATCTTGCCTTTTAAGCATGATTCGCATGTATCAAATGAACCGGGTTCAAATGATTCCAAAATTCCACATCGGTGTAATTCGGTCATGCGTTTCTTACTTATATGGCCAAGACGACAGTGCCACGTGTAGGAGTCTATTCGATTATCTATTCGAGCATGTTTGTTGCTAACTTCGATATTGAAAACGTCACTGGATAAATCCAACGTGTAGATAGCACAAAGTTCAATTCCCATAAAGAACGTCATTTAAAGTTATGTAACAACAATTGTTACTGAAAGTTAAATGATAACCTTTTTTATTCAAGCATGAAATAGATACAATGTTCTTTATTAACGAAGGAACAAAATAACAATTATCCAATTCTAAGACACGTCCAGTGGGGAGCTTTAGCAAATATGTTCTGATGGCAACAGCAGCAATCTTTGCTCCGTTTCCAACTCGCAAATTCGCTTCTCCTTTGACGAGTCTTCTTCTATTCCTTAGCCCTTGTATGTCATTACATATATGTGAGCTACACCCAATATCAAGTACCCAAGTGTTTGAGGAAATAGAATGACATTCAATAACGAAGATACTTGAAGAGGATGGGGCATCGGATGCCTTCTCTTTCAAGGACTCAAGATAAACCTTGCAGTTTCTTCGCCAGTGACCCTCCTTGTCACAGTGATAGCAAGTGCCTTTTAGGGTATTTTCAGTCTTTTTGGCCTTTTTCTTCTTTCCCTTATTCTGTTCATTGGCCTTCCTCTTAGAACCTTTCTTCGAGGAACCAACTAACAGTACCGTCTTTTGATCCTGCTTCACAGAAGGCTCTACAGTCTTCAGCAGGTTGAGCAACTCAGGAAACTGGTCTGGAGTTGTGTTTTCAGGAGGACGGTTGGGAAGTTGATTTTCAAGGACATAAGCAAGCTTCTCTGCCTTGAGGACTATCCTCAGGTTTCGAAGCCAGTCCATGAAGTTTGGCCCAGTCAGTTTGTTGGTGTCCAAAATGGAACGCAAATTCAGAGAAGACATGATCGAGTGATTAACCTAGAAATACAAATTGAGTTTATGTGAGAAGATTGATTAAAGAATGTATCAATATACATAAATTGAAATCCTATTTATTTTTCAAATTGAATAACCCTTATTATCAATTCGGGAGATCGTAGGAACATCTCCAAATAGGTTGATATCCAACCATAGATAAGAACCACCATGGCTGTGGCTATCAAGTTTTTCTTAGCTATGAAGGTAGGTAATTATACCGATTACATATCACATATATGTAACTATCACATTATGCTATCAACTAATTGAATGTTTGCATAAATCATTGGATTGTTAACTCATTAAGAAGTATGTAACATTTTACATAGCACCCAACTGCACCTCTCTTTACATCGACCTTGGCTGTGGCACAACAAATCGATGCTCCAAGCTTAAGGCTGACCCATTAATCAAGAAATAGTTTTAACATGGTTGGAGCTCATTCAACCGTTTAGTCAGGCTTGGATGTGTCCAACAACCAAAACTAAGGATTGACCTCTGACTCCAACTATATTATTCATAAACTAATTCCATGGTTTGAACATCTTGAGGTTCAAGTCGGGCATGGATGTGTCCATCAACCCAATCGAGAAACAAAACTCCGATTCTAACCATATTAATGGAAGGTGTTTGCCTTAATATTTTGTAAGGGGTTTTTGGGTCTCATCTTTTCTAAGCACATTCATGACATAGAATTATGTCATGACTAACGATTTCCTTAATAAAGTATGTATGTGACTTAATTTATCAAGTCTCATTAATTGAATTAGGAACCGGATTTCCTTAATTCTAATTTCACACTTTATTTAAGGAATTGTTTTGAGAAACAATTTCCTAAATTGTCATAATTAATTTCGGAAATAATATGTTCAAGACTTTGATTTCTCTAAATCAAATCTTATTAAATTAAGAGACAAATCCCTTAATTCAACTACATATTATTTTCATGAAAATCTCATTTAAGAAAACTCTATAGGAAACCATTTTCCTAATTAATTTTGGAGACAACAATATGTAAGAGCATCACCTCTTCAAACATATTTTATTCATGGATTTAATTAATTACAACAAATCGTTTTCTAAGGGTGGCTCCCCGAGGCTCAGATATCCAAAGAAAAGTAATTTGTTGTAAATCCAATTGGACGGCTCCCCGAGGCTCAATCCAAATCAAACATGACAATTTCAATTAAAAATTGGGAAATTAAATTACAACAACTAACTTTAAATTGGACGGCTCCCCGAGGCTCAATCCAAAATAAAGAATTTTGTTGTCAATTTAAAAACCAATTCAAATTTAATTGTCAATTAACTGTCCATGAATTTGTCTAGACTTTCTTAAAAGAAAGTGCCCAAAATTGCGAGATTTCATAAATTGGTTTTCAGAATAATTGTAAGTTTCTGGTACAAAGAAAACTTACATATTTCCAAAGTTGGAAAATTTCTAAAATAGAAAAATTTCCAAAATTGGAAAGTTTCCAAAGATGAGAAATTTTCACAATTATTATAAAATTTCAGAAACTAGAAAATTTCAAACGTTTGCGAAATTTCATGAGGATTTCCAAACTTTGAAATTCCTAAATCTAAAATTTATTATAATTTGAAAGTTTCCATAATTGGAAAATTTTTCCGAAATTGAGATCATGACAAAGTTTTCCACAAAACAATTATACGATTATGTCGAACACTAACCGGCTCTGATACCACTGTTGGGTTATGGTGCATGTCGACAAGGATACGAGTTCGTAAAATTTTAAATTTTTACGTGCAGCGGAAGAATTTGCATAAAATAATTTCCTAAATTATTTTAACTTCGTATCTAGCATGCAACCTTATGGTGTGTTGGCATAATCATAGCGGAAAAGTAAACTAATTTACATTATACCTCTCGTAACTCGAAGTAAGGGACGAGATCCAACCGTAGCGTCCCTTGGAAGCTCCGCCTCTATTCGCGTCCACGCCGAGTTCTCTTCGGGATGACTTCGCAAAGTCACGAGTTTTGTGCCGACGAGAACTACTAGATTCTCGGAAGGCACAACTAGAAGAATAAGAGAAAATAATGGAAAACTAACCAACGAAGTAACGGAATCGAATTCCGAGAAGAGAGGAGTCGCTATCCGCTTCTTCTTCTTCGTGTTCGGGTTCTCCTTCTTCTTGATAGCTCACGCCAACTTCACCTTGGATGTAGGTTGGGTGCGCCGGCCCTAAACCACAAGGTTGGGCGCCGGCCCTAGGCAAGAGAGGGAGAGGGAGAGGAGAAGAGAGATTAAGAGAGAGAGGGAGAGAATAATTAATCTCTTGATTGGAATTAAGGCTAGCCTTTGGTTCCTTTATATAGTAGCAACTCCTTTGCTAAGTCTCCCTCTAAACCGAATTAATGGAATTAGTTATAAGAAATTTATCTTATAAATTTTCTTATTAATTATTCCGTTTAAACCGAGTCTTTATTATAAACTAATTTATAATAAAACTAATTCTTCTTCTCTTTAAATTATGGAATAAATTTTTATAAGAAATTTATAAACTTTCTTATTATGAAAAAATCAATTCATAATTGATTTTATAAAATTAAAATAAACCAATTTATGGATTATTTTAATCTTCCATAAAAGAATAAATTTCTATAAATTTTATTTATATAAATTTCTTTATACAAATTTATTTATCCATAATTTATAAAATAAATCGCACTAGATTTATTTTATTAATTAAACCAAAATTAATTGGTTTTCTCCTCTTATTGTGGCCGGCCACCAAAGGGGGTTTTGGCACCCTCTTTGGCCGGCCAAACCAACCCGAACCGCCGCGAATTAAATTCATTTAATTCGCCCAAAAAGCCTTCAAAAGACTTAACCATTTTTAGCTTCCATTGCGCCTCTGACTAACTCAGATTCGACTTATTTCTCTTGATCGGAAAATCTAATTTTCAACTCGTTTTAAATCCCTCGGATTACTCGTAGTGCGTGTGACTAAATAGGCTTTCGATTTATGTTGGCCGTCTATAATTAACTAATTATAGAACGATCATGAGTGACACCTAGTAGTACATCATGATCCCCAATTAATCGAAAGATCAACGGTTTGACCTCAGAAGAAATTATTCTGAAACCCTTCAGCAGCTCTAATGAATCGTGCCCCATTCCTTTCACCACCTTATACCCACTTGGTTCAGGACACGGTCTATGGTGTCAGTCCCCACTAGGCTGACTACGTCACATCTAGCCCATGTAGTGTCTTTCTCGTCCTTTGGATTTCTAATTACTCTCATGTATTTTAGAGACTCTCACTCTAAACATGATATACTCTGGCCAGAGGTTTCTGAGTAACAATCCGACGATAGGCCTGGGTATACATCTCCTCGCAAGGAGTGGTGAATCCTTTGTAGGCTGTTCAAACGTCTTCGGGCACTTTGGCTTATACCCAACCATCCTGGGTCCACACTTCCTTGGAGATGCTTGCTTAAGATGTTAAAGTATAAGTCTCCATGATCAAGATGAGTTGAACACCGCAAGTCAAAGGAACATCGCACTTAAGCTGCAGTAAGAACTTCATTGACATATCATTATAGATAACCATATGAAGTCTTACAGCTAGTCACTCCAATGAACTAGTTCCCTTAACTAGCATCCATGTTTATCTCCGGACATCCCAATGTCACCAGCCAGTGAGAATCAGCTGATTAGAGAATAACCCATGCTAGTCTCAACAGAATTGATAGTGTCCGTTTTTATCAATTCATCGACTAGGGATAATTTCAATACTTCACAATTGCACATTTAGAGATAATTACTAGTTGTGATCCCATCACAAATTCTCTTATGCTGTGAGTTGTATTGCGGACATTCAGTAGATGAGTTTAAGATCCCAATCAAATACACAAAACATGTATACTCAAATAGTGAATTATCATTTATTAATATAAATGTTTACATCATAAGGCGATTGCCTTAGGACACTTCTCTCATATCACTAACAGAACCAGGGCGCCTCTAGCCAGGATAAAATTGTCATTTGCATGGATAAAATTCTATCCACTTGGAGGCGCCCTAGATGACTTTGAAACCGCCCTAAGTGCCACGTCAGCAAATGGTAATTTCAAATGTTGGGTTATAAATAGCCCCATATAGCTAGGATTAAAGAAGAACACCTACTATTCATCTCTCTACTCTTTTTGTGTGTTTTCAAAGTGTAAGAGGCTTCTTCGCCTTCAACGAAGGAGTAATTTTCAGTAGAGTTTGTCAACATCTTGGATTAGCAACCTCTCAATTGCAACCAAGTAAAACTTTGGAGCCTCTTTTCTTTTTAGTTGGAGCACTGCAATGGTCTGAATCAAAGAACTGAAAAAGGCACAACTAGCTCTATGAGCAGTACAAAAGTGTTTGGTCGACAGACCAATGCAAAGAATTTAGTTGAATTGTTGTTGAGACTTGATGACGAGCAAGTTTCAATTCTTCCTATAGTTGGAATGGGAGGGATTAGCAAAACCACACTTACTCAACTTGTTTTCAGCAATCCCAAAATAGTAGAGCACTTTGAGCTAAGGATGTGGGCGTCTATTTCTAGTAGCTTCAGCAATATATATGGAATTCACAAGAGAGATCTTAGAGTGTGTGTCTGATGACAAGCACGAATTCGACGGTGTAAAGAACTTTGACAAGAGCAATCAAGGAGATGTTAATGCAAGAGAGGTATCTGTTAGTGTTAGATGATGTCTCAAATTAAAAGAATAGTAGTAAGTTATCAGTAATAGAAAGATTGGACAAGCTTTTAGCACCATTGAAAGCTTGCAAAAATGGAAGCAAGATCCTAGTGACCACATGATCGAGAGCGGTATCAGAGATGTTAACTGCAAGGAACTCGATAAATTTGAAGTTGCTGAGTGATCAAGATTGTTGGTCCTTGATCAAGGAGATCACATTTTCTATGCAAATCTTGAGGAGGAACTCAAACTTAAGGAGATTGGCCACAAAATAGCTCAAAAGGCGAAGGGATCGCCTTTAGTAGCAAAGGCAGCAGCAATAATACTGAAAAATAAGCAAAATGCTGAAGAATGGAAGATGATGCTGGAAGGAAAGAAGTTATATAACGATATCCTGCCCATTATGAAACTGAGATACGATAACATACTTGCTCATTTGCTAATTTCCAATAATTTACAAATCACGGAGTATCACACTGCATCGAGATGAAAGAAAGCAACTCCTTCAAATCATAGAGAATATGTTGATTCAGTGGTTGGAAGTTGCCAATGATTGACAAGCCCATCAATCCTATGATAGTTAGGCATAACAATATTACTCTCTGCCAGCAAATCCAGATTGGAGCCTTTGAAATTGAACCTCAATTTCAACATCTCCATCGATGACGATTCTGCTGGCAGTGAGAAACAAACGTCAAGTCCAACGTTGGAGTTGTCGGCCTCCGGTAGTTGCACCTGGTTTAGGAATGCCTGCTTCACAAACGTCAAGTCCAACGTTGGAGTCCATCGATGTGACAGAGTTGATGATCACGTCAGTGTCGTCATCTTGTAGGGCGAAGGCGAAGCTTGGGATTTGGAGGCAGGTTCTGCCGACAATGATGCCTTTGCTAGGGAGGTAGTAGAAGGATGGTTGTTGCGGGTTCTTTAGCAACGGGATCATTTGCATGACCATTGTAGCTTCTTCGGTGCTAAGATCGGCCAGGGAGCCAAAGAGCAGGGACTCTTCTTGGATTGGTTCAAGGTGGTGAGGCAGAAGGAGAACTTACCCAATCCTAACTAAGATATCAATGAGAGCGGTTCACAGGCAAGCCCCATAATCGTTGCTCCCCTCAAGAAGCCGCTTCTTGATTGGTGTCATAGCAGCTAAATGCATTGCCAAGCACTGTCGTCACATTCGCGCCTTGCGTCGACGACAAGGAATCACTGTAGGCATACAGGTACTCGCATTCATGTCCAATGGGTAATTAGCAAATTTTTGGGTTGTGCTACAACCCAAGACAACCCTACTATTGATCCGTCTCTGCATAAGATATGGGGCCATTGTAGGTGTAGGTCTCGGTAGATCGACTAGTTGGGGGTGAGAGGGTGAAACCTTAATCTTTTGTTTCTAACTTAGTAAAGATGGGCAGATTAGTAAACAATTAAAATAATTAAAAACATAGACAATAAAAAAAGGAAAGAGACTCAGATTTACTTAGTTACAACTAGGGAGGTTACTAATCCAAGATTGTTGAAACGCCACTAAAGATCTCTTTCTTGGAAGGCAAAGAAGTCTCTTATAAACATTGAAAAGCTCAAAGAAAAACTAAGAAATTCAATATGAGTTATTGTGTCTTAATCTCAACTCTAGGGGTTATTTATAACTCAACGATTAAAGTGACGTTTGCTAATGTGGCATTTAGAGTGCCTTAGATGCGACTCAGGGCGCCATAGATGGATGAGTTTTATCCACGTAGCAACAGTAGCCTAACGACTATTATTGTTGATGCAGTCTGGCCCGGTTGTTGTTTTGGTGTTTGACAATTATTTAAGTTTGGTTGAGCGAATTTGGGTTAAAGTCCTGGTCGAGGACTGGGCATGAAACCCTGGTGAGTGAAGCCAGGTCCTAGCTTGTGAAGCTAGGTTGAAATCCCGGTGAGTGAAGCCGGGTCCTGGTGAGTGAAGCCAGGTGTTGGAAATCCCGGTGAGTGAAGCCGGGTCCTGGTGAGTGAAGCCAGGTGTTGGAAATCCCGGTGAGTGAAGCCGGGTCCTGGTGAGTGAAGCTAGGTGTTGAAAAGTCCTAATTCGGAAGAGGTGGGTGAAAAGTCCTAGCTTGGAGGGCTAGGTGAAAATTCCTAGCTTGGAGGGCTAGGTGAAAAGTCCTAACTTGGAGGGTTAGGTGAAAAGTCCCATCTTGGAGAGTTAGGTGAAAAAGTCCTGGCTTGGAGGGTCAGGTGCCTAGCTTGGAGGGCTAGGTTGGATGAAGGTCTAACTTGAAGGGGTTGGGTGAAAAGTCCTAGCTTGGAGGGCTAGATGAAAAGTCCTAGCTTGGAGGGCTAGGTGAAAAGTCCTAACTTGGAGGGTTAGGTGCAAATTCCCAACTTGGAGAGTTAGATTGAAAAATCCTTAGCTTGGAGGGCTAAGGTGAATGAAATCCTAGCTTGGAAGGCTAGGTCTGCGTCCCTGGATTGGTCTGGTGACCGATCAGGGAGTTGGCACGCTGCTCCTTCGTGGATCAGTCTGGTGACCGATCCAGCGATGTCTGATCGGTTTGGTGACCGATCAGGGAGTATGTGTTTCACTCACTGCACAGCTCCTGATCGGTCTGGTGACCGATCAGGGAGCGAACAGTGAGTTGAGTTCGCCTACTGATCAGGCTCTGATCGGTCTGGTGACCGATCAAAGACTTAGGACTTAATTTTCCAAGTTACTGTTCACTCAGACCTGGACCGATCAGGATGGAGCCTGATTGGTCTGGAAGCAACCTGATTGGTCTGGTGACCGATCAGGCTGGAGCCTGATTGGTCTGGTGACCGATCAGGTTGAAACCTGGATTGGTCTGGAGACCAATCAGGAGTATGCAGAAGACTTTTGGATCGGTCTGGTGACCGATCAGGGTCCTTCCTGATCGGTCTGGTGACCGATCAGGCGCAGAACTTTAATTCAAATACGCTGTCAAAAGCTCTGATCGCGTCTGTTTTCACTGCCGATTCTCTGCTACATCGCTGCTTATGTTTGATATGCATTGCTAAGCTTCTATTGGAGTGTGCAGGCTTTACAGGGATGATTCAAACATTGGAGGAGAGTCAATGGGAGGCTTTCCTTGGAGCAGGTTTGTTTGTTTCTCCTTCTCAGGTTTCAACGGCAACTGGAGCAGCTGGCGACTGACGGAGACTCAGCTGGAGAGGAGGTCTTCAGTGGACTGAGTGCTCAGGGAGGTCAGTGGGTTCAGGCTGGCTCAGTGGATGCTGGCGAAGCTTGTGATGGTGAGCAGAGCTTAAGAGACAAAGCTGGATGCAGAGGAGCGGAGGCGAACAAGACAGAAACCTGGGAAGTTTGGCTGGGCTGTGTTCGTGCTCTCTGTTGCTTTGTGCTTGAGCTTTCTTGTGCATCTTTGTGAGCTTGTCTTCTCGAGTGTCTCGTGTGCTTAACTTGTATCTTCTTGAGATCACTTGTGGAGAGGTTTCTCCACCGAGAAGGAGGCTTCTACTATCCGGAGTTCACCGGGGCTTGATCTGCCGACGATCAAGGGATCGCCCACCTCACGGGCACGCCAAGGAGTAGGGGCAAGTTATCCCCGAACCTTGTAAACGATCCTTGTTAGCGATCCTTGGTTTGTATTCTCTGTTTCTGCAGTTTTGTTAAGTTTGCTTCTCTGCATTTGTTTTGTTTCCGATGCTACTAACTTAAGTGCAGAGAAGATTCGAAAAGAGCCAAGAAATTGTGTCTGGCTAGATTCACCCCCCCCCTCTCTAGCCATCTCGTCTCCAACAAGTGGTATCTGGGCTTGGGGCTCTGTTCACGGCTTAACATCTGAGAGCTTACAGCAAGATGGCTGGAAGAGAAGGAATGAGCACAAACCGACCTCCATTCTTCGACGGCACTGATTTTTCATATTGGATGTCAAGAATGGAGTTTTACTTGAAGACAAACATGAGCTTGTGGTTCACTGTCAAGGAAGGGTTTTCCCTTCCAAAGGATAATGAAGGAAAGGAGCTTGAGTTTTCCAAGTGGTCGCCTGAGCAAATCCGGAAGGGGGAAGCAAATGCCAAAGCTGTCGTGACCTTGCAATGTGGGATGACCAAAGAACAGCTAATCAAGGTTGGCCCCTTCACCTCTGCCAAAGATCTATGGAATAAACTTCTTGAGCTCCATGAAGGAACTCAAGACACCTGGACTGCCAAGAAGGATCTCCTTCACAGCCAACTTCAGAACTTGACAATGGGAGAAAGTGAAAATGTAAGTATGCTTCATTGTCGATTCAAAGAAGTATTGAATGGTCTCCACTCCATTGGTGAAGAGGTAGAAAACTGAGACCTAGTGAGGTATGTCCTTAAATCATTTCCTAGGAATGCCTTGTGGTCATCCATGGTTGATGCTTACAAGGTTTTCAAGGACTTATCTTTTGTTAAGTTAGAGGACTTATTTTGTGAAATGGAGCTACATGAGATCTCTAACCAAGGCCCCAAGGAGAAAGGGTTTGTTTTTGTGGCAGGAAACAAAAGGAAGAAGAAGATTGACAAGAAGGAGGAGGACATCCACTGTCACGTGGCTCTAGTGGCACTACAAGAGTCAAAGGAGGAGAGTGATGAATCAAGTGACTCCTCAACCGCGCCTTCATCATCTTCGGATGATGAAGAGGTAATTTCTCCCGAGTTAGATAAGTGCTATAGAGCTATCGCATGTTTAACCAAATTGTTAAAGAAATCTAAGGCCAAAGTCAAAGCATTAAGGTTGGAGGTAAAAGAATTGAAATCCTCTAAGGTTGAGGACATTAATGATTTGCATGACAAATTCCTTGAGGATGAAAATAAGGATTTGAAGAGCAAAGTTGAAAACCTCAAGAATATTCTTGAGAAACTTTCAACTAGCTCTAAAACTCTAGACATGATACTAAATTCACAAAAAGCGGTTTACAACAAGGTTGGCTTAGGTTACCAACCTAAAGAATCAAGTTTCATGTCATTGATGTCTAGAACCCATTTTAGATCACAAAATAATTCTAGGGTTCAAAAGGTTAGAAAGAAAGGCATGGGTGCCAAAGTCTTTGATTGAAGGTTCTTTAGGTCCCAAAATTTGGGTACCTAAAACCTCTATCTTTAGAATTGTATAAGCATTATTTGAGGGGGAGCATCTATCAACATGGGAGGTTGATATTTGGTGCTCCAAACCCATGACCAACAAAAAATTGTCATTCACATGATTGGTTATGGAATGTTCGAATTAAATGCTTTGAGCTTCATTTTCTTAGTTCTTATAACAAGCAATCCTTTGGCTAGTGATTTATGAAATCTCATTTGGGCAATAAGAAAAGTTTTCATGCGACATTTGATGATATATCCATGTACAAGATTAAACTAGTTTCAAAATAAACATGGAAAATGATATTACATGGATGGTTTAGAGAAGCACATAACTTGCCATTGTCATGGATTGCTTAGGACAATTAGGTTTATTGTTGCAATTTGTGTTTTCATGCAAGTTATGGTTTATGAAATGTCTTATCTCAAGTTCAAGTATGCCATGAGTATCTTGTATGTGTTATAACACATGAATGCATGTTTAAGAACAAGATGAACATATAGTTTGGGCTGATCATTATAAAAATCTCACAAGGCATCACCATGAGTTTTAAAATTCACTGTTTAACCTTCTATGACCTAGTGATTCCTTTGTATCAAACTAAGGTTTCTTGATATGATCATGCTTTGATACAAACATGTTTCGATACTCAAGTTCATGCTTAGAAAATACTATCATGCTCTGACACAAATCATGATATATATTTTGATTAAGGGAACCCTTAGAATCAAGTGGATCAAATCTAATTGAATTGGGGTTTAGGAATGCTTGAAACCTGATAGACAAATTTAGGGATTATGGAATTGAAAAAAAATATTTTGAGCAAACTTGATCATACATTGAGTTTGATACAAACTTAATGTTAATTAGATACAAATCTATTTTGAATTATCAAACTTAGATTTTGGGACCAAAATCATGTTTTGATACGAACCTGTCTTTTGGTTTCTGAAAGTTTGAGTCTGAATTCTGAAATCTGACAAGAACAAACAAATCAGACTTTTGAATCCACCCTGATCGGTCTGGTGACCGATCAAGCACTGTTCTGATCGGTCCGGTGACCGATCAGATCAATGCTGATCAGAGGTATCAGACTACCCCTCAGTCTGATCCCCTTTTTCATCCAATTGTATCAGTGTAATGATCATACCTCACACAAATCTGATACAATCCGTTTACAATTGAAACATATTTGATCCTCCATTGGTACAATCCTGGTACTAAGGAAGTACAAATTTGTTCAAGTGGTACTTGAAACAAAACCTAAATACTGATTTGATACAAACCTATGTTGGAATGTTCAAATTCTTAAGAAAGGGATTGTTGAGTCATGACTCTTGTTCTTAATGTCGTGTTTCGGAAATTTTTCTGAAATGACGAATATCAATAGAGTCTTCTCTCCTGTTATGGGATGCAAATTGTTAATGCAGTCTGATCAGGAACGTATCAGAGTTTCAAGAATTTTTCTAAAATCTGATCGCTCCCCAGACTAATCAGATATCCTTCTGTATCACGTAATCAACAGACCTGGTTGGTCACGGAGACCAATCAGGACTATGTTTCAGATACCGTTTCATTCCTTACTCGTCCTATGAAGCATATACGTATTTGACCATGATATACTTCTGTATATGTCTTCACATGGAAGTCCAAGTGTTAATGCAGTCCGATCTTGAACGAATCAGAATTACAGAAATTTTTCTGAAAATTGATCGTTCATAGATAAATCAAAAATTTTTCTGTATCGATCATCAGTCTGATGGAACTGCGATAATTGTTGTCATATGATGCATATACATTGTTGTCATAATACATTTAGGGTATATGCCTCTCATATGCAATTCCAGAATCATCCTTTGACTTACTTGCCATATAAAACATATACATGCTTGATCATAATATTATTCTGTATATGTTTTCATGTGCAATTCAAAACTTAACTTTGATTATTTTGGGTTTGGGGAGAGACCTGTGTTTGAGGGGGAGGTATGTTCAAACTTAATAACCATACCCTTTTCGATGTTTGACAAAGGGGGAGAAAATGACTGATTAAGTTTATGGTTATTATAGGGGGAGGATCATGATTTCCTTATGAGAATTGAACGGACTTCAATTGATTGATACCTAAACTTAAATCGGGTTGTCAAACAACAAAAAGGGGGAGATTGTTGATGCAGTCTGGCCCGGTTGTTGTTTTGGTGTTTGACAATGATTTAAGTTTGGTTGAGCGAATTTGGGTTAAAGTCCTGGTCGGGGACTGGGCATGAAACCCTGGTGAGTGAAGCCAGGTCCTAGCTTGTGAAGCTAGGTTGAAATCTCGGTGAGTGAAGCCGGGTCCTGGTGAGTGAAGCCAGGTGATGGAAATCCCGGTGAGTGAAGTCGGGTCCTGGTGAGTGAAGCCAGGTGTTGGAAATCCCGGTGAGTGAAGCCGGGTCCTGGTGAGTGAAGCCAGGTGTTGGAAATCTCGGTGAGTGAAGTCGGGTCCTGGTGAGTGAAGCTAGGTGTTGAAAAGTCCTAATTCGGAAGAGGTGGGTGAAAAGTCCTAGCTTGGAGGGCTAGGTGAAAATTCCTAGCTTGGAGGGCTAGGTGAAAAGTCCTAACTTGGAGGGTTAGGTGAAAAGTCCCATCTTGGAGAGTTAGGTGAAAAAGTCCTGGCTTGGAGGGTCAGGTGCCTAGCTTGGAGGGCTAGGTTGGATGAAGGTCTAACTCGGAGGGGTTGGGTGAAAAGTCCTAGCTTGGAGGGCTAGGTGAAAAGTCCTAGCATGGAGGGCTAGGTGAAAAGTCCTAACTTGGAGGGTTAGGTGCAAATTCCCAACTTGGAGAGTTAGATTGAAAAATCCTTAGCTTGGAGGGCTAAGGTGAATGAAATCCTAGCTTGGAAGGCTAGGTCTGCGTCCCTGGATCGGTCTGGTGACCGATCAGGGAGTTGACACGCTGCTCCTTCGTGGATCGGTCTGGTGACCGATCCAGCGATGTCTGATCGGTCTGGTGACCGATCAGGGAGTATGTGTTTCACTCACTGCACAGCTCCTGATCGGTCTGGTGACCGATCAGGGAGCGAACAGTGAGTTGAGTTCGCCTACTGATCAGGCTCTGATCGGTCTGGTGACCGATCAAAGACTTAGGACTTAATTTTCCAAGTTACTGTTCACTCAGACCTGGACCGATCAGGATGGAGCCTGATTGGTCTGGAAGCAACCTGATTGGTCTGGTGACCGATCAGGCTGGAGCCTGATTGGTCTGATGACCGATCAGGCTGAAACCTGGATTGGTCTGGAGACCAATCAGGAGTATGCAGAAGACTTTTGGATCGGTCTGGTGACCGATCAGGGTCCTTCCTGATCGGTCTGGTGACCGATCAGGCGCAGAACTTTAATTCAAATACGCTGTCAAAAGCTCTGATCGCGTCTGTTTTCACTGCCGATTCTCTGCTACATCGCTGCTTATGTTTGATATGCATTGCTAAGCTTCTATTGGAGTGTGCAGGCTTTACAGGGATGATTCAAACATTGGAGGAGAGTCAATGGGAGGCTTTCCTTGGAGCAGGTTTGTTTGTTTCTCCTTCTCAGGTTTCAACGGCAACTGGAGCAGCTGGCGACTGACGGAGACTCAGCTGGAGAGGAGGTCTTCAGTGGACTGAGTGCTCAGGGAGGTCAGTGGGTTCAGGATGGCTCAGTGGATGCTGGCGAAGCTTGTGATGGTGAGCAGAGCTTAAGAGACAAAGCTGGATGCAAAGGAGCGGAGGCGAACAAGACAGAAACCTGGGAAGTTTGGCTGGGCTGTGTTCGTGCTCTCTGTTGCTTTGTGCTTGAGCTTTCTTGTGCATCTTTGTGAGCTTGTCTTCTCGAGTGTCTCGTGTGCTTAACTTGTATCTTCTTGAGATCACTTGTGGAGAGGTTTCTCCACCGAGAAGGAGGCTTCTACTATCCGGAGTTCACCGGGGCTTGATCTGCCGACGATCAAGGGATCGCCCACCTCACGGGCACGCCAAGGAGTAGGGGCAAGTTATCCCCGAACCTTGTAAACGGTCCTTGTTAGCGATCCTTGGTTTGTATTCTCTGTTTCTACAGTTTTGTTAAGTTTGCTTCTCTGCATTTGTTTTGTTTCCGCTGCTACTAACTTACGTGCAGAGAAGATTCGAAAAGAGCCAAGAAATTGTGTCTGGCTAGATTCACCCCCCCTCTCTAGCCATCTCGTCTCCAACAATTGTGTCGGGACTTGATCGTATAGCTAAAGGGGGTGAATAGTCAATCACCCACTTATCGTCTTTGGTTTGCTCCTACACTTGTTAGTTGCGCAATACGAAAATATAATTAAACTAAACTAATAATGAACAAACGCTAACATCAAACCTTTAACGTGGTTCAGAGATAAAACTCCTACTCCACGATAGTCCGTAAGGTGGATGATCCTGATATGTTGGTGGATGAGTCCTCGGAAAGCTTTCGGCTAGCTCGTGTCGCTCCTTGTGGGTGGAGAAACCTCGCTACAACCTTGCAAGCACACATGAGCACCAAGACTACTAATTGACCTCTAACCAAGACTAATTTCATCAACCCTAACCAGCCAAACCAAGCTCCCTTAAATAGAGCTCGTGGCTTAACTAGCCGTTACCAGTCGACTGGTTCCAACACCAGTCGACTAATCTAGTCAAATTCGAACGTTATAGCCCAACGTTCGAATTCTAGCCGACACCAATCGACTGCACAGAAGATCAGTCGATTGATCTTTCTGTGAGCTCTACTAGTCGATTGATCCCACATTAGTTGACTGACCAAACCCTAAACCTAGGGTTTTCCATCTCGAGTGCAGTTCACTCAGCATTTAGACCCTCACGATTCACTTGACTCTTATTGCAGCCTCGACCTGTTACCTTCAAGTCTTCTTCTACTTTGGCTCTCATCCCTCGAATGCATACAAGTCCGCGGCTCGTCTCCACATGTCATCCTTCACGTATGTCTCGAAGTGCGCTCCCCTTGGCTCATCGTTTTTACCTTGTCCACGGTCCCTCAGACGCACCATCTTTCGCCGGACCCGAAGCCGTCAAGCTAAGTCTATTTGGATCCTACAGAACCTGCACACTCAAATACACATATCAAATACAAGGATGAACCTAACTTAAACCCTTTGCCTAAATATCAAAACACATGGTCTCATGGACCATAGATTGCCTCAACATATTGTTCACTTAAGGCGCCCTAGTTCCTATTGAGGCAATCTATGGTCCGTGGGACCATGTGTTTTGATGTTTGGGCAAAGAGTTTAAGTTAGGTTTACCTTTTTATTTGATATGTGTATTTGAGTGTGTAGGTTCTGTATGATACACATAGACTCAGCTTGATGACTTCGGGTCCGGTGAAGGATGGTGCATCCGAGGGACCGTGGATAAGGCAATAACAATGAGCCAAGGGAAACAAACTTCGAGGCATACGCGAAGGATTGCATGTGGAGACAAGCCGCAGGCTTGTATGCATCTAAGGGACGAGAGCCAAAGTCGAAGAAAGCTTGAAGGCAAGAGTCAAGCTGCAAAGGAAGAGTCAAGTGAGTTGTGAGGGTCTGAGTGCGAGTGAACTATACTCGGGATGGGAAACCCTTGATTAGGGTTGTACCGGTCGACTGGCATGAGATCAGTCGACTGATAAAGGTCACAAAAAGATCAGTTGACTGATCTTCTGTGCAGTCGATTAGTGTCGGTTGGGAATTCGAACGTTAGATTGTAACATTTGGATTCAGCAGGATCAGTCTTCTGGTGTTAGAACCAGTCGACTGGTAACGGCTAGTCAACCACGACCTCTATTTAAGGGAGCTCGATTTGGCTGGCTAGGGTTGACGAAATTGATCTTGGTTAAAGGCTAATTAGTAGTCTTGGTGCTCAAACGTCTTGTGCGAGCTTGTGGTGAGGTTTCTTCACTCACAAGGAGAGACACAAGATAGCCGGAGGTTTTTCAGGGAGTCATCCGTCGAAAGATCAGGATCGTCCACCTTACGGACAACCGTGGAGTAGGAGTGTCATCTTCGAATCACGTAAATCGATATGTTCTCTTCTATTTAGTTTTAGTTTAATTGTATTCTACTTGCGCACTAACTTGTAAGAAGAAGAATCAAAGATTAGTGGGTGATCGACTATTCATCTCCCTCTAACTGGGCATTTGATCCCAATAGTTCCGACCGAGAGCACCCTCAGTCGGGACTGCGGTGCCTTCATGCTTTTTAGCGACAACTCGAACTTCTACATCTGAGATGCCCTCAGTCACAACTGAAGTGCCTCAAGTCTTCAAGGTCAGCCTCCGAGTTAACCTTTTTGGACTCTGCTTACTTAGGTGATGCTCCGATTGTCTATAGTTGAACTCGCCAGAATCCAACTCCGACCTTGTCCTTGAATGTGCTTCCTCTCCAGCTTCCTCTCAACTTGTCTCCATGTCATTCTTCACATATGCCTTTGAAGTCTACTTCCTCGACTCGCTCTTTGAAGTCCTCTTCCTTCAGCTCTCGTCCCTTGGATGCTTCACTCGGTTGTTCCTCATGTGTGGTTCACTAAGTCCTGCAAGACTCAACCACACACATCAAACCAATATGAAAACCTAACTTAATCATATTGACACACACATCAAAATCCATGATCTACCCGATCAAACTTGGGTCGATTGCACCAACAACTCTTTGTTGACGTGGCATTTAGGGTACTTTAGACGCAAATTAGGGCACCCTGGATGGATAAGTGTTATCCACACAGCAAGGGTAGTCTAACATCTATTGTTCACTTAGGGTACCCTGGTTCTGATCGAGGGCGCCTTAGTTACAAACTAAGGCACCCTCAATCAGAACAACAATGCCCTCGCGCCTTTCAGCGGCAACTCCAACTTCTGCATCCAAGCCGCCCTCAGTCACAATTGAGATGCTTCGACTCTTCAAGGTCAGCTTCCGAGTTTACCTTTTTGGACTCTGTTTGCTTGAATGATACTCTGGTTGCTTAGAGTTGAGCTCATGTCGACTCTCTTCTCGTGACATTTTTTCGCTCGCTATGTCTTCCGCTCGACTTCTTGTGCTCCTAAGCTCCTACACACTTAGACATAAGGATCAAATACCACAGGACCTAGCATGACTTGGTTGACCACATCAAAATCAATCCAGGATACTTACAGTGGGGGGTCGCTAATATGGTGGTTCCATTTTTTTTATTTATTATGAATATTCTAGTAAAAGGTGAAATCTATTACTTAGAGACCCCTACGATTGTCGCACGCCATTGGGATGAGAATAAATAAGATACATTAGCCCCCGTATGGGAGGATATACTCCAGGGTGATGAAACCCTTAGGAATCGACCCTTACCCATTCTGATAGTGCTACCATACTACAACCAACGGTGCTATGCCCTGGGGACAAACAAGTAACATACACATGAGGGCAAGCCATAGTGTGAATATTTGTTTGTTGGATTTGTGTCCAGTTGATGCCATGTCACTCTTGATAGTTTCACTCTTTGACATTTATAAATATCACTAGGGGTTTAAATGAACTAAATGTTCGTGAATATGTTTACTTAATGAGAGTTTGTTTCTTTTCATTTAATACACACAAAATCAATTAAATAAGTTTGAATAACTCGTTCAATTAAATGAATTATAAGTTTGAACATATGCATTTAATTCGTTAATATTTATAAATCATATTTGTAGATAATGTAATTGTGAATAATGTTTGTGGACCATATTTATCAATAAAATTTTTATTAACATGCTAAATAAACAAAGAAACATTCAAAATGAACAAATGAAGCAAATTCAAGTTCATAAAAAAACCAAGTCAAACTTAAATAATTATTTTAACATCTTGATTTATTTTAGTCTCGACTTGACTCGACTATTTTATCAAACAAACTTAAACATTATAAAATTTAATTCAACTGGACTCGTTTATCATATATATCATCTTAGAGGTGGCCATCTTGATCTAAAAAAAATTATCGATCATCAAAATAAATCAAAATACAAAGATAAATCTAACATCTTAAAATTTTTAAACTTCTGATATCTAGTATATCCTGATAAAATTTTTAAATTCTCATTCTCCATCCCACTTATTACCGAAACCCCGGGGCTAGCTGTCACATCACTTGGTAGAATATACGGCGAGAAATGCCTCAAGAGGATAAGAACGACATTCATTGGCTAGAACATTAAGATCGATCACTTCGCGATCAACATTAATTTCCAATGTCGGGGGGCATTCTCGGTATTTTCGCTCTCGAAGGAAGCATCCGGGTAACGGACGCCTCGAAAAGAAAGCATCCGAGAGATTTTGAGGGGAACAGAATCTCCACGTGGATGCTCAGGAAGAGAGAAAACGATCCGCGCTGTGTCGGAGCGGATCCGAATCTTTTTCTCACACCGACGTGGTGACGTGAGGGCTGAGGTGGTGGGAGCGGGCAATCAACGTCGGAAACCGCGTTTGCCCTGCACGTGGCGCGGCGGCCGCCACGCGTGACCATGCGCTTCACATGCCGGCGACGGCAGTGCAAGCAAGAGGCCTTCAATTGTAGGGCGGTGCAAAGCGGCACCAGCACGGTTGCCGGTTAATTACCGAAAAGGAATGGACCGTCTGCTCCTGTCGGCCACTGGCCGCTGCCGTGTCTCCCATAAATTATTCTCTGCCCCTTCCACGAGATCTTCCGGAGCAATTATTGTCATTTTATCTTCAACAATTCATTTAACAATCATTTAACGGTGAATTTGATTCAAAATTATCATATATAGAGACTTAGTAAAAACTCCCTAATCAGAAAAGTAGAGTTGTGTCAGCTTCCTTGGCAAGGGAGCAATAGTTTTGACTCCCTAAATTTTTTTTTAACTCCCTAATACATAAATTTACCAATCTACCCTTATTAAATGTTATCCCTCTCTCCAATATCTTCTCCCCCATTTATTGACGAGCGCCTCCCTCTTCTCCAAAGCAAAAAACCCTAACCAGCGCCTCCCTCTTCTCCATTTCTTCCCTACAGATTCTCCATCCTAAAGAAACCCAAACCAAGGAAATCGATGGCTCCATTTCCCTCTTCTCTATTTCTTCCCGTTACAATGTCCATCCTAAACAAACCCTAACCAGTGAAATCCATCGCTCTACCTATCCACGCCGAGGAGGAGACTGAAGCAAGATCATACCCATCGAGATCCATCGATCGGGAGTAGCGAGATATCAACCGAGAGCAAACGACCGACGAGGAAAGTGAAGTAAGCGTCGACGTCGAAGACAGAGTCGAAGACACACAATCACCTTAAAAAATAGTAAATTTTTTTAATTTTTATAGTCTTTTTTAATCTATTAGTCGTATTTTGTTTGATTGAATTTTCACATATCTCATTATTTATATTTTATTGGTTTTTGGTCGGATTTTTTGAGATGGAGGTGAAATCTTGAGATAGCGCGTGTAGGCTTGTTCGCTTACGCTTGCTCCTCCAACTCCAACTACTACAGGAGAGAATCCACCTCCATCTCAAAAATTCATTTTATGAATCGTATCTTCCTCTTTTGGAAGTTGGAATTCCTGAAAAATTATATAAGTTAATTTTCTAATATTTGAATATAAATAAAGGCCAATAATATTTGAATGAGTATATTATTCCTCATTTATGCTGTGTTATGAAATTAAATATAATTTGTCAAATTTATTTAAATTGATATCTATGAAATTGTATAGACTTTTCCAATGCAATTTCTCAATCACTCAGGTGACAGATTTTGATCAGTTTCTTAGAGAAATGGAATCTGGATCTGGATCTGGATCTTCAAATTTTTCATTTCTGGGTAGTTGCAAGTATAAAGAAGACCTCTATATGATTTCAATTTTTAATGGCTTCAGTCTTAAGGAGCTGTTTGTTAATCTTGGAAGAAAATGTGAGGAGATTGTTCCACAAAATGTGCTTTTGCAATATCTTGCACCACATCAAAATATGTATGTGACATTGCATGAAGATGATGATGTCCGGATTATGACACATCTTTACACGTCTATGAGATTGACAATAATTAATATGAGAGCGGTGGAAAAAGATCACATGATTGCCCACAGTCTCGAGAGGTAAAAAATTTCTACCTTGATTTTTTTCCGCATGTAGATATTAATGATGATAAAATATATTTTTTTGATTTGTTTGATATGTCGTTGTAAAGTGCAATTATTGATGATTGTTTAGTTATTTATCATGGAAATATATTGTGGGTGTGGTTTTTTCTTGTGAATCTTGAACATATGTAAAGTCATTGCATCCGTGGAGATTATGTAAAGGCATTGCATCCCAAAGGTTAAGTCTTTAATTTTAGTTTAGGTTTGTTAATATATTACATAAAGTACTCTCCCAAAGATTAAGTCTTTAATTTTGGTGTATGGATAGTAGGTTAATTATAATTATTTTATGTTTACAATGATATTATACTCATTGTTAAATTGATAAGGTTTGAAACTGAAGAAGAGACACAGACTAATAATGATGGCTATCTTGAAGTGGGTTTGGTAAGAAATTCCATAGATGCTTGGAGTCATTGCATCCGTGGAGAGGGCCAGATATTCAAGGATGCCACAGAATTTCGAAAATGTGCTAAAAATTATGCAGTTGCTATGAGACGATCGTTTTTGTATAAAAAGAATGATAATAAGAAGATTATTCTTGTCTGTAGCGAAAACAACTGTTCTTGGAGAATATATGCTTCAAAACATAAAGCTGACAAACTTTTTGGCATTAGAAAATGCAATCTAATACATACTTGTGGAGATGACAATCTTTGTAGTAGAGGACATCCTAAAGCTGATGCTGCCTGGGTTTCCAATGTTGTGATAGATAGATTGAGGGGAGAGCCCTTGTATCGACCATGCACAATGTTGAAAGATATTCATAGAGATTATGGGGTCGAGCTTAATTACAACAGAGTTTGGAAAGGGAAGGAATTGGCAATGCATGACATTCATGGTGCAGAGGAGGGGTCTTATGATAGATTACGATGGTATTGTAGTGCTATCAAAGAAACTAATCCTGGAAGTTTTGTCGAGTGTGAAATTGATCATTGTGGTAATAAATTTAAACGGTTATTCATCTGCTTCAATGCATGTGCAATTGGTTTTATCAATGGATGTAGACCCTTGGTTTTCTTAGATGGCACTCACATAAAGAATAAATACAAAGGATGCATTTTGGTTGCTGTGGCAAAGGATGCTAATGATGATCTTTTCACATTAGCATATTCAATTGTAGATGCTGAAAATGATAATAATTGGGATGGTTCTGTTTCCAACTTAAAAGTGCCCTGCTTTCGCATTCGTATATTGGGTTCCATGAGTTCACCTTTTTTTCTGATAGACATCCTGGGATAATCAAGGCTATTCAGATAATATTCCCAGATAGTCATCATGCCTACTGTTTGAGGCATTTGGTAGACAATTTCGTGAAACAGGTTTGGCTAATGACATATTTGTGTTAGGAAAACATTGCTTTTTGAATAATACTAGTTTATGTACTATTTTTTTGTTATTTGAATGTAGGTCATGCGAAGGTACCCACTTCATAACAAAAAATATTGGTCATCTATTTTCAAAAAAGCTGCATATGCCCTATCGACACAAGAATTTGAAGAATATGTTAACATGATAGTAGGGTCAATGCCACTTGCCAAAGACTTTATAGTATCTTCGTGTCCAAAAAGTTGGGCAAATGCATATTTTCTAGGAAATCGGTGGGGTGTCATGAATAATAACATAGCTGAGTCTTGGAATAATTGGGTTAAAGCAGCACGATTTCTTCCTATCGTAGCCATGGTCGATCACATACGGATTCAAATTATGGATATGATGCACAGACGACGTGAAGCAACAATGGAGATGGTTAAAAGATTGAGTCCATCAAAGGAGAATGCTCTTGCAAAAACATATGCTGAATCTCGTAGTTTAATAGTTCGCAAGGCATGTGGTTGGAGTTTTGAAGTTGTGGATGGGAATAAATCATTTGCTGTTGATTTGTCTGCTCGGACTTGTTCGTGCAAAGCAAGGCAGATTAATAGGTTTCTATGCAAACATGCATGTTCAGCAATAGAGTCAAAGTCATTATCAGTATATGATTTCTGTGACAAGTACTTTAAAATTGAGTTGTATCGTGAAAGCTACAAAGGAATCCTAAATCCGATCCCTACATGTCACATGTCTGAGTACAATCTCGAGCAGCAATTTGTAATCAATGCTCCCATTGTTCGAAGCCAACCAGGCAGAAGAAGAACTCAAAGGATACCTTCGCAAGTCGAAAAACGTGTGACAAAGTGTGGTCGATGTCATGGGCGAGGTCATAACCGACGCAGTTGCAAAGAAGCCATTAACTAACTCTACTTTTATTTTGTGAAAATAGTATGGAACTGTTTGATTTACAAGTAAAACATTGTATTCTGAAATTTCTTTTAATGAGCATGTACTCATATATTTGATCTCTAATACATTTTCCAATTTACAGGAAAAAGAGGATGATAGAACAAGCAAGAAGCAAGGATGTACCTAAGAGAAGGAGTACTCGAACCAGTGCAATTATTCAGGGCGTGCTCTTGGTGTAATGGTCCTTTAATATTATGTTATGTTAGTGATGTTTATATACCGGGAACTGTCTATGTAATGTGGGCTTGATACTAGTTGATGTTTAAGCTTGGTGTGATATCTGTATTTCATAGTTTTGGTAATAACTCGTATTTGTTGTTGTTATTGTGTTAGTTCAAGTGTGAACATGAATGCTAGTTCAGTTATGAAACTGAATGCTTTTGATTGTCAAATCTTCACTTCCTGTGTTGGAGCAGAGTGTGTTTCATAGAAGACAGTTCCTATAAATCTTGAGTATTTGTTGTTGTTGTTGTGTGAGTTCAGTTATAAAACTGAATGTTTGTTCAGTTATGAAAATAAATGTTTGTTCAGTTATGAAATTCATTGTTATGATTTGTGTACTCTTGATGTGCATGACATATGTGGGATATACAAAGGAGATGCTGTCAGAATTTCAGCCGAAATTGAGTACAGATCAGCAGAAATTGAGTACAGATTGATACAATTTCAGTAGTTGAGCCGAAGGTTAGGAAAACAAGATAGGATCATGATATATGCCCTATTATTTGACAATCCAAAAGTTGGAAAGGCCATGGGGATTTTGAGTACAAATTGATGCAATTTCAGTACACATTGGCTGAAATCGAGTACATATTAGCCCAAATTGAGTATAAATTTATGCAAATCGAGTACAATGTTAGAAAACATATACCTCTCTCATGATCTTGATGCAAAGTCCATTGTAGTTAGAGTCCAAGGTTAGGAAAAACAAGATAGGATCATGAGAGAGGTATCACTTACCTCTCTCATGATCTTGATACAAAGTCCATTGTAGTTGAGTCCAAGGTTAGGAAAACAAGATAGGATCATGATATATGCCCTATTATTTGACAATCCAAGAGTTGGCAAGGCCATGGGGATTTTGAGTACAAATTGATGCAATTTCAGTACACATTGGCTGAAATCGAGTACAAATCAGCCCAAATTGAGTACAGATTGATGAAAATCGAGTACAAGGATAGGAAACCTATACCTCTCTCATGATCTTGATGCAAAGTCTATTGTAGCTAGAGTCCAAGGTTAGGAAAATAAGATAGGATCATGATATATGCACTATTATTTGACAATCCAAGAGTTGGCAAGACCATGGGGATTTTGAGTACAAATTGATGCAATTTCAGTACACATTGCTGAAATCGAGTACAAATCAGCCCAAATTAAGTACAGATTGATGAAAATCGAGTACAAGGATAGGAAACCTATACCTCTCTCATGATCTTGATGCAAAGTCTATTGTAGATAGAGTCCTAGGTTAGGAAAACAAGATAGGATCATGATATATGCCCTATTATTTGACAATCCAAGAGTTGGCAAGACCATGGGGATTTTGAGTACAAATTGATGCAATTTGAGTACACATTGGCTGAAATCGAGTACAAATCAGCCCAAATTGAGTACAGATTGATGAAAATCGAGTACAAGGATAGGAAGCCTATACCTCTCTCATGATCTTGATGCAAAGTCCATTGTAGTTAGAGTCCAAGGTTAGGAAAAACAAGATAGGATCATGAGAGAGGTATCACTTACCTCTCTCATGATCTTGATACAAAGTCCATTGTAGTTGAGTCCAAGGTTAGGAAAACAAGATAGGATCATGATATATGCCCTATTATTTGACAATCCAAGAGTTGGCAAGGCCATGGGGATTTTGAGTACACATTGATGCAATTTCAGTACACATTGGCTGAAATAAAGTACAAATCAGCCCAAATTGAGTACAGATTGATGAAAATCGAGTACAAGGATAGGAAGCCTATACCTCTCTCATGATCTTGATGCAAAGTCCATTGTAGTTAGAGTCCAAGGTTAGGAAAAACAAGATAGGATCATGATATATGCCCTATTATTTGACAATCCAAGAGTTGGCAAGGCCATGGGGATTTTGAGTACAAATTGATGCAATTTCAGTACACATTGGCTGAAATCGAGTACAAATCAGCCCAAATTGAGTACAGATTGATGAAAATCAAGTACAAGGTTAGGAAACCTATATCTCTCTCATGATCTTGATGCAAAGTCCATTGTAGTTAGAGTCCAAGGTTAGGAAAAACAAGATAGGATCATGAGAGAGGTATCACTTACCTCTCTCATGATCTTGATACAAAGTCCATTGTAGTTGAGTCCAAGGTTAGGAAAACAAGATAGGATCATGATATATGCCCTATTATTTGACAATCCAAGAGTTGGCAAGGCCATGGGGATTTTGAGTACAAATTGATGCAATTTCAGTACACATTGGCTGAAATCAAGTACAAATCAGCCCAAATTGAGTACAGATTGATGAAAATCGAGTACAAGGATAGGAAGCCTATACCTCTCTCATGATCTTGATGCAAAGTCAATTGTAGTTAGAGTCCAAGGTTAGGAAAAACAAGATAGGATCATGAGAGAGGTATCACTTACCTCTCTCATGATCTTGATACAAAGTCCATTGTAGTTGAGTCCAAGGTTAGGAAAACAAGATAGGATCATGATATATGCCCTATTATTTGACAATCCAAGAGTTGGCAAGGCCATGGGGATTTTGAGTACACATTGATGCAATTTCAGTACACATTGGCTGAAATAAAGTACAAATCAGCCCAAATTGAGTACAGATTGATGAAAATCGAGTACAAGGATAGGAAGCCTATACCTCTCTCATGATCTTGATGCAAAGTCCATTGTAGTTAGAGTCCAAGGTTAGGAAAAACAAGATAGGATCATGAGAGAGGTATCACTTACCTCTCTCATGATCTTGATGCAAAGTCTATTATAATTAGAGTCCAAGGTTAGGAAAACAAGATAGGATCATGATATATGCCCTATTATTTGACAATCCAAGAGTTGGCAAGGCCATGAGGATTTTGAGTACAAATTGATGCAATTTCAGTACACATTGGCTGAAATCGAGTACAAATCAGCCCAAATTGAGTACAGATTGATGAAAATCGAGTACAAGGATAGGAAACCTATACCTCTCTCATGATCTTGATGCAAAGTCCATTGAAGTTAGAGTCCAAGGTTAGGAAAAACAAGATAGGATCATGATATATGCCCTATTATTTGACAATCCAAGAGTTGGCAAGGCCATGGGGATTTTGAGTACAAATTGATGCAATTTCAGTACACATTGGCTGAAATCGAGTACAAATCAGCCCAAATTGAGTACAGATTGATGAAAATCGAGTACAAGGTTAGGAATCCTAAACCTCTCTCATGATCTTGATGCAAAGTCCATTGTAGTTAGAGTCCAAGGTTAGGAAAAACAAGACTCTAACTACAATAGACTTTGCATCAAGATCATGAGAGAGGTATAGGTTTCCTAACCTTGTACTTGATTTTCATCAATCTGTACTCAATTTGGGCTGATTTGTACTCGATTTCAGCTAATGTGTACTGAAATTGCATCAATTTGTACTCAAAATCCCCATGGCCTTGCCAACTCTTGGATTGTCAAATAATAGGGCATATATCATGATCCTATCTTGTTTTCCTAACCTTGGACTCTAATTACAATAGACTTTGCATCAAGATCATGAGAGAGGTAAGTGATACCTCTCTCATGATCCTATCTTGTTTTCCTAACCTTGGACTCTAACTACAATGGACTTTGCATCAAGATCATGAGAGAGGTATAGGTTTCCTAACCTTGTACTCGATTTTCATCAATCTGTACTCAATTTGGGCTGATTTGTACTCGATTTCAGCCAATGTGTACTGAAATTGCATCAATTTGTACTCAAAATCCCCATGGCCTTGCCAACTCTTGGATTGTCAAATAATAGGGCATATATCATGATCCTATCTTGTTTTCCTAACCTTGGACTCTAATTACAATAGACTTTGCATCAAGATCATGAGAGAGGTAAGTGATACCTCTCTCATGATCCTATCTTGTTTTTCCTAACCTTGGACTCTAACTACAATGGACTTTGCATCAAGATCATGAGAGAGGTATAGGTTTCCTATCATTGTACTCGATTTTCATCAATCTGTACTCAATTTTGGCTGATTTGTACTCGATTTCAGCCAATGTGTACTGAAATTGCATCAATTTGTACTCAAAATCCCCATGGTCTTGCCAACTCTTGGATTGTCAAATAATAGGGCATATATCATGATCCTATCTTGTTTTCCTAACCTTGGACTCTAACTACAATGGACTTTGCATCAAGATCATGAGAGAGGTATAGGTTTCCTAACCTTGTACTCGATTTTCATCAATCTGTACTCAATTTGGGCTGATTTGTACTCGATTTCAGCAATGTGTACTGAAATTGCATCAATTTATACTCAAAATCCCCATGGCCTTGCCAACTCTTGGATTGTCAAATAATAGGGCATATATCATGATCCTATCTTGTTTTTCCTAACCTTGGACTCTAACTACAATGGACTTTGCATCAAGATCATGAGAGAGGTATAGGTTTCCTAACCTTGTACTTGATTTTCATCAATCTGTACTCAATTTGGGCTGATTTGTACTCGATTTCAGCCAATGTGTACTGAAATTGCATCAATTTGTACTCAAAATCCCCATGGCCTTGCCAACTCTTGAATTGTCAAATAATAGGGCATATATCATGATCGTATCTTGTTTTCCTAACCTTGGACTCTAATTACAATAGACTTTGCATCAAGATCATGAGAGAGGTAAGTGATACCTCTCTCATGATCCTATCTTGTTTTTCCTAACCTTGGACTCTAACTACAATGGACTTTGCATCAAGATCATGAGAGAGGTATATGTTTCCTATCCTTGTACTCGATTTTCATCAATCTGTACTCAATTTTGGCTGATTTGTACTCGATTTCAGCCAATGTGTACTGAAATTGCATCAATTTGTACTCAAAATCCTCATGGCCTTGCCAACTCTTGGATTGTCAAATAATAGGGCATATATCATGATCCTATCTTGTTTTCCTAACCTTGGACTCTAACTACAATGGACTTTGCATCAAGATCATGAGAGAGGAATAGGTTTCCTAACCTTGTACTCGATTTTCATCAATCTGTACTCAATTTGGGCTGATTTGTACTCGATTTCAGCCAATGTGTACTGAAATTGCATCAATTTGTACTCAAAATCCCCATGGTCTTGCCAACTCTTGGATTGTCAAATAATATGGCATATATCATGATCCTACTTGTTTTCCTAACCTTGGACTCTAACTACAATAGAATTTGCATCAAGATCATGAGAGTGGTATAGGTTTCCTATCCTTGTACTCGATTTTCATCAATTTGTACTCAATTTCTGCTGATCTGTACTCAATTTCGGCTGAAATTCTGACAGCATCTCCTTTGTATATCCCACATATGTCATGCACATAAAGAGTACACAAATCATAACAATGAGTTTCATAACTGAACAAACATTAATTTTCATAACTGAACAAACATTCAGTTTCATAACTGAACTCACACAACAACAACAACAAATGCTCAAGATTTATAGGAACTGTCTTCTATGGAACACACTCTGCTCCAACACAGCAAGTGAAGAATATATATCATAAAGCAAGTAGGAATACATACTCTACCTGAACACTTTGAATCTCAGATCATATCAAATGCAAGTGAAGAGCAATCAAAATCATCAACTAAGAAATGAAACAGAATGCCGAATGCATCAGAAAAAGAAATGCTCAATAAGATCACATTGACATCACTTAGCACATAATCATGCATAATTTTTTCCACAACAAATCATCCATAATCAGCAACAAAACATCCATAATCATCCATAATCACATATTTTCCATATTTCAACAACAAAACATCCACTATCCATAACATTCAGCAACTCACAACCATAATTACATAGGCTAAAGGTGATGAAGATGAGAATATCTGCAGATACACCAACTTACAACAAATATACGTTTTCCACCAAAATTCATAATCACATGAGATTAGAAAAGTCTACTTCTTCATAATTCCATTTTCATCTGACAGAATAATTGCTGCCATGTGTGCCCGATACGCATCCATCTTTACCTCTTTTTCATAATTCCATATTTCATCATCATCAAGCGCTAGACACTCAATCCACAAACAAGTAAAAACACCACAATCGAGTGTCTCGCCTTGGTGACGACACTTTGTTTTCATTACTGTTATTTTACCAAGGTCAAAGCCTGAGAAATTTTTCATGTATCCAGCCAAAAATTCAGCTTGCAAATATTGATTCAGCTGTGAAATTTAAGTTTTAAGAGTTATTGAAATACAAATGATGAAACTTACATAAACTTTCGCTGTCCCGAAAGCAGCTGGATGAGGTTTCGAGTTCATGGTCTTGAATTTGCTTTCTCTTGTTGAATAGAATAATAGATACCAATGTCATCCATAGTTCAAGGGAAAAATAATATATCTGCATCTTGTAAATAAATCTTCATTGAGATGTTTTAATTGATTCCTTGTCACTGAAGTAAGTTTTCCAACAAATTCTTCATATTCTCCCTTCCGCAGCAATCGATTACGCCTATGTCCTTCCAATTTATGAAGGACTTCTCTCTACATGTAGAAATAGAGTCATATTTCTCATTGTAAACAAAAATTAAAGAATTCATTTGTAAGGTCAAAGAACACCACAAACCTGAACACCCATGTCCATGCCAAAAATTTCAAACCCTTTCTTGACACTTTGCTTTCTCATTATTCTCATGTAACAATCAATAATTTCGGATCCAACTGGATTACGAAATAAGAATTCACAGAATTGGAGGCCATCAAGGACCACATCATCTTCCTCCCACACAACCACACTGTAAATTTGAAAATTTATATAATATTTCACTATAAAGGACTAATATTCTAGAAAAGGAAACATGTACAAGATTAACATACTCTAACTTATCTCGAGAAAGATATTCTGTTACCATCTCTCGCTCTTCATCAGTTGCTTCTTCATATCCACAAAAATTTCTCATTTCTCTATATTTCTTCATCACATCAGCAACAGCATCCCTTCCAATTGTAGCAACATCTATAGTCGTCTCTCCCTATGTAGATAGATTTAAGAACATAAGAATAAAATAGAAACACGGTTAACAATAAATAAATAAACGAGAAATTGATGCTAACACCTCTTCCAACACTATTGGGTCTACAATTGATGCTAACACCTCTTTGCCTGCCTTCCTCCTACGTTTAGGTGTTGTACTCGGCGGCGTAACATATATTTCATCCTTTTTTTTCTTCATTCTGTCTGCCCTTGTCCTAACCGTCATTGCAATAGAGGGCACAAATTGCTCTACTATATTCTTTTCAACCGGCACTTCAACAAACCCAGTCATTTCACCTTCAATGGAGTCTTTAACTTCAACTCTCTTGTTGTATTCTGACCCACTGATATCATCAGTCTGTGGATGTAGCTCACCACCAAACTCTTTCTCCATTGGTTCAGTATTGGCCCAACTTGTGCCAGCAATCAATCCACCACATTCACATTCTGAGCCCTGAAAAAATTACAAGATTCTTGTAGCAAATAAATATTTTCTCAACTTCATTTAACAAAATACTTATTTAATGATAATATTACCGATAAACTTGCTCGCCTATGATGAAACAGTATATCTTCATCCGAAAATGGTACAATGGATAACACCTTTTCACAATTAAAATTAAAAGGTCACTACAATTCATCATATTTGAGTATGTCTACTATAAAATATGAACTTACTTTACTATAGTCAATGGAATTCAATAACCTCTCCGCTAAATCAGGTTTGTTAGGTATCTTACTTTCCCCCCAACGGAACAACCTGGGAAAAGTATGTAGCGAACGTACTACGCCAAGTGAAGGTATTCTTTCATATAACCATCCCTAAAT